>CAEGAG010187537.1:0-57958 GCA_903067065.1 Brachyrhaphis terrabensis
TTTCGGCCAGGAGAATTAGATTCTTCTTTTTTTGACTGGAAAGATAGAGGACTTGTGGCTTTGTGCCAGTTTGTAGAAGGTAACACTTTTAAAACATTTGAGCAACTGAAAAGGGATTATAATCTTGAGAACAGAGATTTATTTAAATATTTCCAGGTAAGACATTTTTACAATACGAAAATAAAAAAAGGTGTTCCCCCAGAAGGTAATACTATTGTGAACATTTTTGCAAATGCTTATACTCATCTCCCATGTAAAACTGTTTCCAAACTATATAAAGGGTTGCAGAAACATAATGGAAATAACACCTTGAATATCAAGTCTAAATGGGAAAGGGAATTGGGAGTAGAAGTTACAGAGGATGATTGGCTTTCAATGTGGGTGGCACAACAGACATCTACCAGTTCTAAAAGATGGAAGGAATTTGGATGGAAGTGCTTAATTAGATACTTTATTACACCTCAAATTACTAGTAGACATAGAGGAGAAGAACAGCAATGTTGGAGACAATGTGGCCATCAGAACCCCAATCACTCTCATGTGTTTTGGTCCTGCCCAAAATTGACAACTTACTGGGATGGAATCTGTCGGACTACTGGGAAAATTTTGGGGTATGTTATCCCCAAAGACCCCAGAATTTTTCTGCTGGGGCTGATATCTGGAGAAGTGTTTCAAAAAGAAGATGAGTACCTTTTTAAAGTTCTATCAATTGCAAGCAAAAAAGCAATTACACGGTCTTGGCTAAAGAAACTCCCTCCCCAGCTGGACCATTGGAGGAACATCGTGGAGGAGATTCACTCTATGGAAAAACTGACATATCTTTTACGTATAAAAGGACATTCTTACAACAAACGCTGGTCTAAATGGCTGACATACAAGAGCAAGGAAGCATAACTAGGTGTAACATCTTGTAATGTATTTCAATGTTTTTTGTTGTTTTTTTTCTCCTGTCTTTCTACTTAACCAAGAAGCAGTGCCCCAAGTTCTGTGTATGTTGTATGTTTTATTAATGAAAAATGTTAAATAAAGAGTATAAAAAAATAAAATAAAAAAAATGCACAAGTAAAAATACTTAATATTTGTGAGACAAATAGTGGATTTAGTTTACATCTGCGAAGCTTCCCATATCCTTCGTTCAGGATTTTTCAAATGAGATAAAAACTAAAGCATTTAAAACTCCAGTGGATTTATATGTACCACAACTAATAAGATTTGTCTGGCTTATTAGTTCATATATAAGAACAGATCTTTTCTATACCCACAAATTTGTTAAATCAAATTTTGAATCTGAAAACTGCTTACATGAGCCACTCTGATGCCTGTACAGAATGAGATTCTTCCTCTGGGTTGGACTGCGTGTAGTTTGGACAGGATGCGGCCAGAATCTGATGTCAGGGTGGTAAGAACCTCGCAGTTACTACATCACAGAAGAAATACAAACACAATGTTAGCCATACTTGGTATTCTGAGAGATGCATAGAACCCCATGAAATCTCATTGGACAATTAGCCAAAGGTAAAATGGAGAAAATACAGCTTTTTCAAAATGTGGTGGATGCTCCTACCACCACCAAATCGTGTTAGTATTTATTTTGTTTTTATATTAGCTATAGTTTATAGTCTGTTTAAGTTAGTTATTTCATTTAGACATATATATTTTTTCCCCACCAGGGGGCTTTTTGTGGGCTCTAGTGTCCCTTATTAGACAATAGGCTGACAGGAAGGTGGTAAGGAGAGGGGGGAAGACATGCGGCAAATGCCGTCGGGTCCGGGAGTTGAACCCACGACGGCCGCGTCGAGGACTCAAGGCCTCCAAATGTGGGTCGCGCTATCTCCTTCGCCACCACAGCACGCCCCTAGACATATATTTTCTAATGGGTGCACACTTCAGTTAATGTCTGTCTTGTTCTTTTGTTTGAGGTGTTGCAATTACAAACCAGCTGGAGGAGGAAACCTGGAACAAACCATTTGTTTTTCTGAAAGACTGAAGGGGGGAGACTTTGTTGTTTCAAGTTGATTTTAATTAGTTAATGTTGTCACTTAAATATTCACTTATTGTTTGTGCTAGGTTAAAGTTAGTTTTGCTTTATTTGTTTCATAGGATACTTTAGTTAATTTTGTATTTGTTTGTTCTTTTGTTATGTCGTGCCTCCCTCATGTGATAGATTTAGGTTACTCCACCCCTATTTAAGCAGCCTTTTGTTCTTTGTTTGCAGGTCAGTTTTGTTTGTGTTCAGTTAGAGTTCAGTTGATCTCAGTTAAATTGGGCCCAAATTTGTTACTTATCCTTTGACTTGTTCTTGCATTAAATCTTTATGCTTTGTTAATTATTTTTGGAAGAATTAAATTGAAACTTTTTCTACTTTTAACACTTTTTGTCCTCGATTGAGTCTGGTCCCTCACACAAAACAATTAAGTGAGTTAATAAATATCCTACTGGATTGAAGATAATCTGCCTGAAATTTTATGTATTTAGCCAAGGAATTAAAAAAAACAAAAAACATGTTGTTCTATACCAGTGGTGCCCAAAATCGGTCCTCAAAGGCTGGCATCCTGCATGTTTTAGTTCTCTCCCTCGTGATAGTAACAACCTTTTCAGTATGTCAATGTTCTTCTTAGGCCTTCTGATGAGTCGTCATTGGATCTAAGTATGTTAAATCAGGGAGAGAACTTAAACATGCAGGATGCCGGCCCTCGTGGACCGACTTTGGACATCACTGATCTATACACATCGACTACCAAACAAATATTTCTTTGTATTTATGACAAACATTTTTACAGGGAGTACGTGTGATTTTTGTACTGGGCTAGGAAGTAGTCTTGATTTATTTTCCCGATACTCATCCAAACCAATTGTATTGTAGCACTGATGTCCCTTAAATAATTACCACCAAGAGCAGCCAACAGAAAAGAGCTGTGTGAAGCAGTCAAGATGGAAAGACCTCTACAAATAAGAATTATTAATCTGTTTATGCACTGCACTTCTCTTGCTGCAAAATAAGAACTATTTTTCTTATTGCAATACAGTAGCTATCAAATGTTGCATCAACATCTCAGTCTTGTGAGATGTTGCCACTGTAGTGGCAACTTCAATTAACTGTGTATCTATCAGTAGATTGTCTCTTGATATGTAAATAATGAATTAATGTAATGTAGGGAAAAAAGCTTACTTTGCCATGGTGATGAGTCCAACGTTGTTCTCCGGGTTGCTGCGTGTTTTGGAGTGGCAAACGATGTTGACAGCATCCTGCTGAGCCTGTAGTCTTGTGGGTAGAAAGTCTCCATTTCTCATGTATTCGCTGTTGTCCACACTAAAGGTAAAGACCTTAAAATTAGGCTGACCTCGTAAGTCAGACAACTAGTTCATAACTTTAACCAAAATGTAACGTTAAGTCTGGTTGACAGACTGGTTGAATTAGCAGCACATCTTAAGTCAGTTTAATATATCAAGCATCCAAAAACAAGATTTATGAAGCAGTAATAATGTTACAAAGAAGGACTTTACATGTTTAAAAAAACAACTAACGAAACTGACTATGGATAACACCACTGTTGTAACTGGTCTTAACAATAAAGGGTTCGCTTTTACCATAACAGAGCAAAAAGCTTTCAATCGTAAGTGCTAGAATTATACCCACATATTTTAGCTAAATAAATCCTTTACCAGGACGGGAATTATTGGCTAATTTTAGCTACAATGACTCAGCCACTCAACTCTGCTTTAGCCGGCTAGCTCTTAACCGTTATTTATCAGGTCAGAAAGCCGCGACATTCGTCCTGTGTTCAGTTTAACTATTTCAATTGTTGAGTACTACCCTATCATTTTTTATTATACACAAGAAATAGTTTACAAACTACTTAAAATTAGTTTCTAGAGTTCTTACCAAACCATAGTACTTTCGAGCACCATTTTGGAAACTTCTTGTTGCTTTCTGGCGGAGACTAAAAAACCCCCAATCCTATTGGACAAAAGCTGAATAAGAGCCCACATGATTGGTCACGTAATGTTACGTTCGACTTTCAAGCTGCGTGCGCACCGTTTGTCACCCGGAAAGCCGAACGACGCAGAGTAGGCGGAGTCTCTGGTAAACCAAAGGACATACTTAACCCAGAAATCACTTGGGGTGGTTCTGAAGTAATCTGTTTATTTATCTTGATAAATAAGAGTTGTAATAGGTTATCCAGATGATACTTTGGCAAAATCTGATAACTTTACATCCATTTCGAAAATACCATATAGTAATGTTTCTTGAAAAAGTGTCCCTATTCTTAGTGACATATTTCACCCACTTCCTAAATTTTCAGTAGAGACACTGCAGTGTCACCAATATCTGTGCTAAATGATTTAGGTAGGACACAAGTGACTGGAAAGAGAGAATTCAGGGCCTCTCTGCTTAAGCTGCTGCCCAACAAACCGAACCCAGATAAGTGGAAAATAGTGGATGAATAAATTTAGTATTTAAGCTCATCGAGTTATATTTCATAAACAAAAATGCACTTGAAAAATAAGAGAAAATAGTCCTGTGGCAGTATTTTCTTTTTTTATTAAAACTGACATTATACAAGAACAGTGTAAGTATCTGATTAGTCTGCAAACATTTACAGCTACAACATTATTTCTAATATTATGAAGAAAGAGTGTCTGTGCATGTGTCTCAGGGAAGGACAACCCTGCACCAAGGTCAGGTGAACATCCGAAAATCTCAAACATTGGCATCTGCACCTCTGTAAAAATATTTTTACTTTCATGCACATCACTTGACAGCTGTCAGAGTAATGTTGTGCAAACCGTACCAACCACATCCATGAGAAAGCAAAAATGATTGTACCAGCTTATAACAATGTCATTTCATACTTTTTGGTTCCAGTCACATGATTCAAGAGAAACTGCTTTTTGATGGGCGGCTTTTATGTAAAAATACCTCTGTTTGCACGAACTCAAGACAGATAAAGTACAAGATTCCTATCAGAGGTCTTTTATGAGACAGACCCCAGATCAGTGTTTGTTGTGGTGCTTCTTCACCATCCATCAATTACATTTGATCACATCTACTCAAAGTATAAAAAAACAACAACAATCACCTTCTTTTAAAATATAGTTTTGACCTTAGCATTAGAAGTTGTTAGGATTCACAGTGTTTGAAGTCATATAGATCCATTAGAAAATTTGGTTAAATAAAAAACTGAGAGTCCTGACTTTCCCCAGCATTATGTACATTTAAAGCAAGGTTTAAAAAGGGGGAAAAAAACAGCATCTTATTACAAATGAATCCAGTAATTCCTTTCAACATAAACATCTGCTTCAAAAAAGTGTTCCACATATACATTGTATGGATTTGCTTTAAAGTATCTAAATCAATTATTTAAATAAAAAAAAAAATCATAATAATTCAACTTCAGCCACTTAAGGTGAGGTCTATAAACTGTTTATAGAAAATGTGTCCAGTTATTGAGTATTGAAAGTAAAGCCAATACGCAATGATGTTACTTGCAATACCACTTCTTGGCCATTAGGAGACGTAAAACGTCCCAGATTCCAAAAAAAGCTCCTATTAAAAATAAACTTAAGTCATTGACATCTTTAGTTCAATTCACACTTTTTGATTAGACAGCAGATGATAATTTTATATACTAGCTCTTAAATACATAATATTCTTCAGTTATTTTCAAAATGTGGTCACATCTAAATATATGAAAATTGCAACCATCCATGATGTCACTTTGGATACATCCATCTTTTCTGCACAATATACAATAGGATAGATACCAGCGTTTGTATTAGGACTTGCAAGAGTGATTTGGCAAATGCAAAATAAGGGATGGCATCCAAGAAGACAAATAAATGAATAATAGAAAAAAATCCTGAAGTCACTCTGAATGCTGGTTTAAATTAGGAAAGAATGAAATATTATGACTAGATGTAAATACAGGTACTCCTGGGACAGAAAAATAGTGTTCACTAACCATCACATTAATGTCCCCACATTTACTAGTGTCAGAACACGTCTGTTCAGAAATCAATGTGCAAACGAACAGGAAAGTAAACAAACATAAACAAACATCCGGCTTGGTCCCAGTGATTCACTACAAGGATTTGTTAGTCCTGGTACCTCAAGGAAGACAAAGAGAGGGGTAGGAATGGAGGGCTTGTAAATAATTCAGTGTTGCTCATGAACACTTCCAACTTTATTTTCGTTGAATCCTGGTTTCTGTTCCACATCTAACGCCTGTGGGGGAAAAAAAAGTTAGATTAAAAAGACATAAGCTAAGCTAAAGCTGACAGAGAAAACTTTAATTTTACTTACAGGGCCTTTTCTTTCAGTGGAAGCTATGTCATTGAGTGGGATTGGATCCTCTGTAGTAATATGTTCTTGATCAGAAGACTGAAATCTGAAAACAAAGAAAGGAGTGATTTCTGGTGCAGTACCAATTACCACCAGAAGACGGCGCACAACGACAAGACTGACTATCCAGAATTATGCAGAAGAAGTTCAGTGTAAGCGTAAACTGTACAAACCAGTATCACAGCAAAGCCTTTACTCAAGAAGCTGATTTCTCCATTTCTGTTTTCACAGGTGGGTTGAGTGCAGAAGTAATAGATAAGTACCATTATTAGAAGTGTCTGTAAATTTAGGACTGTGTTTTATTGGCATTGATTCTATTTTGAGATATTTCTGTGTACTGCAGTTGACTTTTAACATCTGCTAGCCGAAATGCTAACTATCGTTAGAGTGACCGTTAATTGCCGTTGCTCTAAATGTTATCAACCGTTAGCTTCCTTGAAAAAGGTAGACAGGTTTACGATAGCTTCCCCCTTGATTACAGGTGATGGGGTAGTTACAAGGTATGCACTATCATAGATTTATTCCAGCTGCTTTGGTCCACAGAGAGAAAAAACTACTAAGCTAAGTTCATGACTGTGTATGGTGATCCAGAATCAGAATTAATTTTATTATTGCTATGCACGAACGAAAACACCACGAAATTTAAACATTTCACGTTTTATTTTGTGCGTAATACATAACAGGAAATGTACAAACTGTGTAATTACTAAAATAGTAGGCTACGTTGACACAGCAGGCATATTAAGTCCAAATCCTATATTCCGATCCCCAGCAGTCTAAAAGGCCCAATTCCGATGTTTTCTTCCCCCCAAAATATCCGATATGTGCCACTTCCAAATGCGGATACATGTCCGATTGTTTTCAAAGCGTCTGTAGTCGCGTTTTATCCGGACTATTATGTCATTAAGGTGAGACATCATAATTCTGCACCAGAAGAAGCTGACATAAACAATAGCTGAAAATTCTAATTATGAAATAAGTCTGACTTCCTCCATTAAGTCTCATCGCAATTGTATTTAATCAGTAGTATGAACAACCACGCAAAACAAAATTTAAAAAAATCGGATTTGAGTATCGACATCTGCTGTGTGAACTAGCCTTAGTCTGCATAGCATAAACGCGTTAGAAACTCAGTGTAAGCATAAGCTGAACAGTTAAGTCAGCATCACAGCGAAGCCATTACTCAAGAAGCTGATTTCTGTTTTCACAGAATAAAGACACTTTATTGCACACTAATCGGTGTCTCCCATCACGTGTGTGACGTAATCTTGCCAGGAGATAAAATAAGCATCCTACCTGAGAGTCGAACCTAGACATGACAGGCAAGTCTACATGGAGCAAGTACTGGATGAAATCATCACAACACTATGAACTTTTGAGAACTCGTCAAAGTGTGCCATTATCTAAAGCGCAGTGAAACGGGTTCAAGGGGCATGAAACAGTTTAACCTGAATCTCAAAAGTCAGAAAATGCTCCCATAGAAAAACCCAAGCAAGAACACAAGCAACTTCAGCAGGTGAAAGAAGAACGTTGCATCCTGGAGAAGAAAATTGGAGCTTTGGGGGCAAAGGTGAGCACAATGGCAAATCCCCTTGGAACCTACAGAGTACCTAAAGTCACATTAAAGCAAGACTTTAATGTATAGAACAAGATTGGGGATGGAGGATTTAAAGACAAGCTTTCTCTCACCAGTCTCAATAACCAGATTGAGTCAGGACTCGAGATGGGATATTCTGAGAATGAAATCATTGAAACCTCATCAAAGCTGTCGGCCCTGTCCTTCATCTCAGAGATCTGCTTGTCACTACAAAGTTGACTCATCATCGGACCTGCAGTACATACTAATGGACATCTCCCAAACCCAAAGGAGTCTGCTCAAGCCTTTCTGTCCAGAGTAATAGAATTAAAAGAAAAACTGCTATGCAGGTCTGAGGAAGAGGACGAAGGGGAGCGGTTCAGCCCAAATTTGATCCAGCATCACTAGGTTTTAAGGACAAGGCGTCTAAATCCCCAGGATATCCACAGGATGTAGGCAAACGTAGTAGGTGAGTACAACATTTCTCAAACAGCTAGTAAGAACTGAGAAGTTCATTTCCTTTTTTTCTTTTTGACAGATTTAACAGAGGTAGTAGCTTAGTGTGTAGAAGTTTTAGCCATTGGATTTTAAATATAGAACACAAGATATATGTTTACAGCATTGACAAGAAACTACCCCCCGCCTCCCAACAAAAAATTACATTTCTGTATTTTACAAATGCTTATTCATTAAATAGTATTCAAACAGCACTGTGTTGTCACAAAGCACAACACATTTAAATAAGATGGCTGCTATTGCCAGTCACTTGTTGGGTGGAAGCATCAAATAATGATGTTTGTTTTCAAGAGTCGAAAACTTGTTTATTACTGTGTTGTGACTCAGATGCTGAGTCTTTTCAATTGGCATGACTGTGAGACTGTGAAGTCTTTTCTGACCCAATGTTTGACGCAGCCAGGACTGCAGCTGACAGCGTGCGCTAAAGGACTTTCGCAAGAGCAGTTGCTTACAGAAACTTTTAGGGTAACTTGAATGTTTGCCTTTAGAGAAACTTGTCTAACTCAAGGAAGTTGTACACAATCAACATACCTGTTGGGGAATATCCAGCCTCTGTTTTATAAGCAAAAACGTGTCTGTTCACCAGTACCTCCTTTGTTTTCAGTAATGTTTTGCAAGTGTGATTCACTCAAGACGTTTGTCAGATTTAGAACTGCATGCCTTTTAGTAGGACATACAGACAATTATTGTTTTCTTATATAATTAAACGTAGACATATTTACAAAATCTAACAAAACAGGAACATCTGAAGTTGCAGAATAGAAAAATAAAAGATGAAAAGAATAAGATATGTGAAACTCAATACCCAATATCCCTGTATGAGGTTCTCATACAGGAGTACAGTCTGTGGTTGCTATAGAAATGTTGAATGTTAAAACTTTGCTTCATTAAGTTCATTAAATCAACAACCCTCAAAAATCAACCGTGCATATTGGCTTCATGGTTTTTTCCTTTTTCCATCATGTTATAATTTTTTTGCATAATACCCTCTACTTTTCTGGTGTCACACCTTCGCCTTCATAGTACAATAATAATTTTTGAATTACTGATGCTTGACGGAGCAGTTGATGTTGCTTCATCATGCAGCTCGGCTGAATGGTCACTTTAAGTTGAACCTTAAGTTTTTCGAATGTTTTTTATTTCAAAACAGAACTGCATAAAGTACATTTTGCATTCCACATCAGACTCTGTATGGACCATTCATATTCAGGAATGGCTCGCCATCTTTATTCCTGTATCAACTGGCTTCCTTAAGGATGACCAGTGGCGACCTCTGCTGGATGGTGGCCAACCTTACTTACTAGACTCACCTTTCCTGAAAAGATCCCTCCTCTCTCCCTCTCTGTGCTCCTCTGTCCTGACTTCTACAGGTATATAGGGTTGGTGAAGTTATTATTATTATCCACTCATGACAATCACACGTGAATGAGCTCACTCTTGTTCCACTATGTGCAAGCATCCATGTGTGAAGTCGGGAAAAATATCAGATGCTCCATAAGAAAGTCCACCCAAAGATAATATATGGTAAAAGAATGCACACTTCACTCTATGAACAACAGGACCTTCTCACTAAGTAGTTGGCTAAGTAGCAGAATTCTTTTAGCGCTGGAATGTAACTTTCTCTCATATGAAGTGTGTAGCCAGGGTTTTATTTGTCAAACAGGGAGCAGTTGGTTGGTTCATTAATTATATTTATGGTAATGACTTTATGTTGACAGCTGTGGATTGAAGATAACTTTTCTTATTACCAGCAGTGACGCTTAACATTTTCTTGAAAAACTTAGAATATCCATTCCTCACTGAATCGTGGCCTGACTGACACCACTGGAAACAAGCACAAAGTAGAAGGCCAGATCAAGAGTTAATTGAAGGTCTCAAAGCAGACATGTAGGAGATAAAGAAATTATACACTCCTGATCAAAATTTTAAGACCAGTTGAAAAATGGAAATAATTTACATTAAAAATCTGTTTTTACATATTTGTCAAAGCTGTCACTATGTTGTGGCAGTATGGTATTAGGGGAAAAATTAGAAGAAAAAAAAAAAATCAATCTCCTCTGCTTTCTCCCAATGCTAAGTAGGAACAACCAATCAGAGTCAGGAGGCGGGTCTTAGCACCAGTCATTCCCTCACTGATGTAGCTGTAGCTTGTTTTCTGCCAAGTTACAGCTTCAATGACCTCGGATAAACAGTTTTCCTATAACTGTAAGTTCTATCTCCGCCATTAGCACATTGAGTAGCGTGTACATGAGCATGACTGACGGTGCTAAAACCTTTCTCCTGGCTCTGATTGGTAATTTCCTGAATCTGGTATTCCACTGCTTATGAACACCCTGGAAACCGATGGCAGAGTCTCCAGTTATACACTCAGCATAACAACTAAAATTCTGACCTTCTTTTTTGACCCTTCAAAACAATTAAAGACTAGTTGTTGATTCAATTGGGATCAATCACAGGTGTGGTATTTAGGTATTTTATTATCAACAAACCTTACTATGAGAACCTGGATGACTGGACCAGCTGTATTTTGGTATTAATAAATGGCATTCATGAATTCAACTCAATGACTATTCTTCAACCTCATACATCAAGAATCTAGCTGGAGAAAGGATAATTCTCCGAACACAATCAATTCTCTATTATTGATGGATGTTGTGAATTCAAGACTTAATGCTGAAAAAGAACCAAAGGCTATTTTTTTTATATTAAGCAACCAAGGTAATGTAGCTTTTTATTTTTAGATTTCTAAATTATGTCTCTCTTGAATTGTGTAGAATTCAACACTATACATGGAAAAACTTTAAAAATAATTAAAGTATATTTTATTACATCAGAAATACCTGGCATTTTCACAGGGCGTTTGTACACGTGAGAGCTAGTGTAACTGGATTTGAATTGGACCAGTTTGTGAAGTCCACTGACGTAACATTTGTTGAGAATTACTTGCTCCTTATAATTAAACCGAGTTGAAATGCTCCATCTAACCTCTGGAGGGTGTTGCTGTCCTGGCGTCTGCTGGGTGTTTCACTTCCACCTTCTCCTTCACTCACTGAGGTATCCTGAGAGTGAGACAGTGTGAGTACTGTGGGAGTGAGAGATAGAAAAGTTGGAGTTGTAGGAGTGTTGACAGCACTGCCGCTGTGGGGTAAGCTCTTCGGGAGGAGGTCAGGTCGACCAGACTGAATGCCTGGGTGGGAGAAGAGGATAAACCTGTATGACTGGATTATGAAAGCGTCGCTTCACATGCCAACACATGTTTTCAGCTTTGTTTCCCACACTACAACTGAAGCAGCTGCGCTCTTATTTCTCTTACCGATGACTCCCTCGGTGTCGTCTTTAGTGTCAGTGCTGACTTGTCGTTGGAGTGAAGGTTGCTGGTAGCTGGTTTGAGTCAATAGATAGAGCCCAGAGCCAGCAAGTTTCTTCACAGGACCATTAGCGCGACGCTTCTTAACTGGGGAGGCTTTTACTACATGCAAGATAGTAAAGAGCAAATTAGGAGTTCAAGTTGTAAAATTGGGATGTTTCATTTTTTTTTATTAGCAGTGATTTAACATAAACCTTACCTGGCACCTTCTTGAAAACCACACTGCTCATGAACCTTTGAAATCTTTCAGCATAAAAACTTGGTCTGTGTACCGACACAGTGTCCTGAGTGGGAAAAAAAGGTTTATGTTCAAACCTGTGTTTTCATCCACAACAAACCAACAAACTAGAAACTACTCACCCCATCATGAACCAAGGATTTCCAGGAATGTTCTAATTTCTTTACTAATCTGCAAAAAACAAAACAAACACAGATTCAAGGCCTGTTACATAAGCTACAAGACAAAACACATTTAATTCAGTTCAACATTCAACTCAATTTAAATGTTGAATTGAATGTTCAACATTTTAAATGTTAAACATTCAACATACCCCAAAGGGAAATTAAATGTCATAACTCATATCATCCATGTATCTTCAAAAAGTCATCGTAGACAGTGATGCCGTGGACAGGAAGCACCTCCAATAGCAGTCAGTCTTGCAATGAATATGAAGAGGCCTCTGACTGAAGAGACTGGTCATCTATGACAGTCTCATGATAGTCATTACAAAGCTAACAGTTCAAATCTGGGCAGCAGAGAAAATGTTCCACATTGACACCACCAGTAGGCAACCATTGCTAATCCACATCATTTGCTTTTGCCGATTTGATCGCTCTCTGGCCGTTTGGTTAGGAAGCCTGGCAGAGACACAAGATTTGAGGATATGATCCTTGTCTATTATGGTCATCCATGAATTCTCCTTTTGAACTCCTCTGCCTTGCCTTAGCACCATAGTTCAGGTATTATCAGAGTTTTTCAGATGCTAATCTGAAACTGGGTGCTCCCAGTTGTAAAACCGTGCCAATAGTTATGCATTATAGCAGCAGTCCGAGTAAAAAAGTAGAAGGAAAAGTAATTCCAGCTGCACAGCGTCCAGAACCAGAGGAAACAAATGTCCAAACATCCAAAGGCTCAACCAAAAAAATTACAGAGTTTACAAAAATAACAAATCAGAGCTACACCAACATGCTGCCGCCATGGGCAGCACAATTCTAGAATCGTGTAGATTCAACCAAAACAATTCACACAAAATATACACCAAAAATCAATCAGATCAGTTTCATAGATGTTCAATTTCATACCAACACACTGCCCTTTCACCCAGCTCACCATAAACTTTGCACATACTGTATACCTAAACCATTTCATATTAATTGGCTCTTTTGTACAAAAAAAAATTGAAAATGACAAGAGAATGGTCAAAATTGTGAAAATAAATGGCGACGGGGTGAAATGAACTGAACCAAACAAAACCTTTTATTTACTAAATGAAGCTCAGGAATGTCTGAGAGCTTTCATGCACAGCTTCATTCATGCTAAGTGAACCCAGTTTAACACAACACATAGGTTTCCGTTTCACTTAAGCTGCTCACAAAGTCTGCACAAAAGTTTTTTGTTTGTTAAACCCAATCCAAAGTTTTAAGTTTCTGTAAACTTATAATATTAGTGTGTGTGAGAGTTTTGAGTCTTGCTGCTAAAAAACAAATAATCTGGGAGCGTTTTGTTGAACGGATCTGTATTGCTTTTTCCAGGACGGCTGGGTTTTGGTTTTCATTTACTAAACAAAGGCACAAACATGTACTCACCTATAGGACTGCAGAATGTCAATAATACCAATGTACACCAGCAGCCTCTCGCCCTTCGAGTTTCGTGCAGGGATCCCTCCGGTCCTGAAAAATTAAACACACTTAGTGCGTTAGATTTCTATCTGGCTGTTTGGTTAGCAGCCTGACAGAGACAAACTTTCTGTCTCTGTCGGGACGTGTGATTATTCTACTTGGAAACAATGGCAAATGTAATTTTGCTCTATAGGATTCTTGGCATTCTTATATATACAGTATAGTTAATAAATTTTCTATAGAGAGAAGGTCTATGGAAGGGTTCCAAAAACATGTTCGACTGACTTTATTCCTACCACAACAATTTTTGATGAGTTCAGCATTATTATCCTTTTGTAACACCTAATTATGTCCTAGTCTGAAGAATTTAACTGCTGATTTTATTTTAATTAAGTCATTTTTATTTATTATTAGATCTTATGCAACACACCAGTGCCACTGGCAACATCGCAGCCACGCATAATGCTGCTAAAATAGTGTTCTCAGTGTTGAAACGCTCACCTCCAAACATACTTCTTATGATTGAGGTCACATGGGTCAATCTTCGTCATGAAGCTTTTTTCTTGATGCCATTTGGCTTGTGTATGTGTGCAGTTGAAAATTTAAGTCAAACCTAAAAGTCGTCAGTTTTGGAGCAGGACCATCTGTTAGTTTATGGAGACGTGAAACTAGCTTAACTGGAGACGGTGACACTGGTATTCCAGATGTTTCCAATTTGTCTGGTGTCATGAGTTTATGGGCCTATCATTGCTGTGCCATAGCTATACGGTAACCTAAAAATAATCACAAAGTAGTACCACAAAATATTGTCATAAAGTTGCAGGTCCAAATCTCCCACCCTTATAGATTTAATAGCCAGATCTGTGCTGAGAAACTATATCATTTAAATTAACTTAAGTATTTTGTAACTACCAATAGGGATGTATGAATTTAGCGGAGCATGTAATATGTAATTTGTAATATGGATTAGATTAAATTTATATTAAATGTATATATTTGCTTGAAATTATTGTTTTTAATATTAAATTATGTGGTTTATAATAATTGAATCCTGGAAAAAGTTTAAATAAGGCATTTTAAAGCCCCAAATTAATACCACATTCATGTCCATAAGTGGATATAACCTTCTGACCAGAATGCAAGACCTTCTCATTTTCACTCACTGGTCCACTGGCTCCACTCGTCCCGTTTCAGCCTGGATGGCCTCGATAGCTGTGCTGTACAGGGACTTCTGGACTTGCGGCCTCACGGCTCCTTCTGCTGCTGCTTCTGTATTTTGCTCTCGACAGGCCTGATCTAAATTATGAATTCCCACTAGCAGACTGTAGTCCATTATCTTGAAACTTTGCAACAGCTGAAACCAAGTCGAACAAACCAAGTCATGGAAAATAACCCACATTAAATTAATAGTAAACGATGTATATAAGTTTTAACTTAATTCTTACCAGACAGTCTCTCTGAATAGTTTTACAAACAGCATTGTACTTGTCTGCCTCCAGGAATAAACCGTCACTCATGTCCTGAATGAAATCCAGGTCCTTGAACGTGGGAACAGCCTTTTCCCTCTCTTTGGGACTGGCTCGTCGCTTATGAGTGGAGCCTTTCAGATCAAATTTGAGGTGCATCCGTACCGAGCTGGGCAGCAGATTGTTCATAACTACAATGCGGATGTTTTTACCGGCTGCTTGAATACAGTACAGCCCATAAAACTTTGGTAATAAGGTCCTCTTGTTCTGGTTTAAGTTCTACAGAAGAAAAGAAATCACAGAAGAAGGCAATTAATTTTTATAAAATATTAGAAATACATTAAAAAAATGAAAATAATTCAAATAATTTTTTAAAATGAGAAAATACACATTTTACTGCTAAGATGCAACAGCACAGGCATTCCTTTAATATACGCCTAATCATTTATAGCAAAGGATGACTCTGCAGATAAGAATACTTGTAACCTCCTGTCCTTGACTTAGCATCAATAATGTATGGCTGATCTATATTTTTTGGATTACCGATTAATAATTGGATAGCAAAAGGTGTTTCATTGTTTTTTTGTTTGTTTGTACAGAAAAAAAGCTAACCCTATGCCACAATCTTTAGATTAAGGAGTTTTGCATAGAACATATTCACAGACAAAGAGAAATTCTTAACTGCAAATGTTTTTTGTACAATTTTGGCTTAATTGTTGCCCAGAGTATGTTGTTCTTTCAGCAATTGTCTTTTTTGAGTCTGCATACCCCAGTTAACAATTTTTCAGTTACTAAATTAGTTGACAATTATTTCAATAATCAATTAATCACAAATAACCCAATTAATTGTTTCAGCCCTAATTGTAAGTTAGTCTGAGTTCTCTTCATGGCCATCTGAACAATTGTACAACCTACAAACACCCTTGGTAAAGAAAAATACTCTCTTTTGTTTTGTGTGTCAGGACACAATCTGGTCTTTACTGGATTATTAGATTATTTTAAACCATCCTTGATTGTAGAAAATCAGAAATATGTTGAAACATCCTCCTGATAACAATGTCAACCATATAAAATATTTCCACCTGTATCTAATCTCTTGGTTACTTCTCTAAGCTCACTGCTGTAGTCTTTCCATCTTGGCATTGTTTTAAACACCTAATTGCTCCAGAACAGCAAACTGACCAAAATCCTGCCTCCATAGAAGCAGACACAGATGAAGATCATCAAATAAGCTAATTATTGCTCTCTCAAATTATATGGAAGCAAGAAGTGTGTACTTAGTTTTTCTACACAAAGCTCTTCCTCTTTAGATTAAAATAATTGTAGAATATGGGCATGTTTACAACAGACAGAGGTGTTGATTGGTCCAATGAGGTATTTATTATAAGAAAAATCATGTGAAGCCAGTATTAAAGGTTAATGGTCAGTCAGTGTTATCACTAAATATTGCAATGACACATTATTTGCATTCAGCTTATGGGAACGTATTGTGGTTCTATTCCTTGAAGCCAACCATATAAGCATAGACTTAGCTCTTATCAAATAACTGAAAGGAAAATCAACTATTATTTAATCATGTCATGTTTCCTCTTATAGTTAATATGTCAGGAGGAAATAATCACTACAAAGAGAAGTATACTGCAACACATCTTGTGTCTTAAACTATGGTATTTTTCAATCCTATCCTCTGTATTTATAACTCAGCCGAGTCAAAGGAATGAAGTACTTCAGCCTCAATTCGGCAGAATCCTGGTAATTACCTTCTGATGCAAATAAGGCGTTAATGGGAAAAATTCAACACATGCAAGACCGTTTGCCCTGAGGCCCAGCTTGAGAAAGGTGTGCATTGAATCAGATCTTACCATAAAGTATCCTGGAAGCAGTTTTTGGAGAAACTCTGCCTCTTTGTGCTGCACTGTCTTAACAATGAATTCATCATCACTCGAGAGGTAGAACAGAGATCCGCTGGCCCCGGAACTCGACAACTCAATCAGAGACTCGTTACACAGAGAATACTGTAAATAAATCAGAGTAAAGTATGAAGACATGAGATAAGAACTGAAAAAGAACACCAACTCTAAAAATAGTAACACTAATAGGTGGAAAAAGCCCAGCCTCTCTCATGCCAAAACTCCATTGCTCTCTGGTTACCCAGTCTCCTCATTCTTTTCATTATTCAGTTGTTCTGAATAGTGTGGACAGAAGTACCATGTAGTCATCAGGCCGGATGCCAAACATCTCTCTGAAGTAACGAAAGGCGACTGGAGCGTATGTTTTGAACCTGAAGTCTCCGTAGTGATGACCCGGTGTCAGATTACTGCCTTCGCTGCCAGAAAATGACAAATCGGGACATTTATTTTCTGAATACAGATGACAAATAAAAAGAAATCGATCCGCATGCGACAACAAACTCCTGGCTAAATAATTCTCCAAACTCACCAGGGAAAGAAGATGCTTTCCACAACTTCAAAGTCTTGCAGCAGCACATCTCTCTCAGGTTTCTGGTTCAAGCTGCCCACCGTGTGTGTGATGCCCAACTGTATGGCTGCTTTAAGAGTGGAAGATGTTGTCTGGATAGAAGGGAATACGTGCGTGTTTAAATGTAGGATAAAAGACTAGATGTTACTGATGGTTTATGAACATAAGCTATACATTTATACACATCTGAAATAGTGAAATGTTGAAATCATACCATTGATAGAAGAACAAATCTCAGGAATGACTTTAATACAGTGGAAATAATCAGCTTAATAATAGTGGCTAATAATAAAAGCCCCATTTAAATAAAACTTGATAAGATAGAAAAGGCTGTATTATATTTAATTTAAAACTACCAGACCTTTTAGAGCTACAGGCGAGTCTAGAGCTACAGCACTGTTAAATTGTTGATACTCCTTAAACTTTTCCACTGTTACAGTACAGCCAAAAAACTTCACAGTATTTTGATAGAAACACTAAGTAGTGCATAAATGTGAAGTGGGAGAATGGTTTTCAAAATATTACCAAGTTAGATTTTAAAAGGTGTAACAGGCATTTATACTCAGCCTCCTTTACTCAGATACCCCTACAATAAAATCCACAGCAGCCAAGAGGCTGCAGAAGTCGCCATATTAGTAAATAGTTAATCTTATTTATGAAGGCCTCATAGGTTTGTTAAAGAACATAAGTGAACACAGCAGACAGACCAGGAAGTAGTTTAAAGCAGAATTGGTTAGAAAAACAATATCTAACGCGTTGTAATTCTCAAGAAAGACTGTTTAAACCATAACCAAAGATTTAAAGAGTGTGGAAAAACCACAATACTCCCAAAGGCAACCCACCTGAACTGACGAGGCTTTAGAGCATTAATTAGAAGCAGCCACGCAGGTGTTCAGTCAGGTATGAACTCAGGTGTTTACAGATAAACTATGCTGGGCTAAATACAGCTTCCATTAATTAGCACCATGCAGTTTTCAGTGGCATTGCTGTTGTTAGATATGCATATGTCATAGTTGTGTTATCTAGGTTCTCGTTTTTCTTTCTCTCTTTCCTCCGGCGTAGAAACAGATTCCAAATGTGTTTTCTTGTATTCTCTTCATCCTTCTTTCTCTCTTCCACTTTTAGCTCTCTGTCTCCCGGTTAACTTTCTCCACCACCTGTTCTATTTTTATTTTTTTTTCTTGTTCGTTGTGATTGAAACAATCACAGAGCAAGTTCTAAAAAAGTGAGAGTTTTTCTACATGTATATCAAGCGAAGCATTAGAGCAAAAGTCGCATTGCTCCATTTGTGAAAGTAAAAGGGTTTGGCCTCTTTTTGGCACTCAGATATCAATTCTGCTTGTTAAACTGTCAGATAGGACATGATTTAAAAACAAGCATGGTAAGATAAGACTGGAGGAACTGGAGATCCACTGTTCATATAGATGGATCTACAAACTGCTATCCTTCTCACAAACCTGACCTAAATGGAAGAGTGGCAAGAATGTATTTTTTTTTTACCTTTTTTACATTTTCATCAGTAAAACCTTTTTGAAAACGATGCATCATAATCCCTCCACTTCACAATTATGTACTACTTTTTTTGGTGGGAAAGTTTGGATACTGTTGCAAGGAATTATATGATTATATGTCACAAACACTAGCAGAAATCCAGACACTATGAAGTTCTGCTGGCTCATAAAGAGCTACTATCTATGATGGCACCTTTTTGTAGACCTTCTCCCCCGTGGGATCAACTCCCCGATGGCCGATGGTTTTTTTCAGGGCCTGCGACGTGCCGATGCTCGGACCCTGTCAGTCCAAACACAAGACAGCAGAAAGTCAGGCAGGAAAAAGAAATCTTGAGTCTGAAGCAATAAGCACCATTCTTATGTTTCAAACAGGAAGGAGAAGATGGGATGTCAGCAAAATGTTGCTAAACTCCATACTGTCGAGGTGATTTGTGTCTATGTGTCCCAACTGATAGTTTCCATCTAATGTGTTGCGGCTCACCTCTGAAGCAACATTTTTTCGGTTCCCAGTCGAGTCTGCAGGCAGAAGAGGGAAGAAACATGTTACGTAAAAATTGTAAAAAAAAAAAAAAAAAAAGAAGGAACAATTAGGTAACCAAGCAAAGGCAGTTTCTTCACTGGACGTGATTATTTTGTGCAACACAGCTTCAACTGTCATTCCTTACAATAAAAAGCAGACATTGCAGCTGGGCTCCAACACAAACATGCAGACCAACCTCATTTGTTACCTTTGAGAGAAGACAGTGCCCTCCAAAACTGACCCGGCAGGTCTTTGAGTGCAGTGGAAGGAATTAAACCAGTATTAAAAATAAAATAAATTCAAACCGTGCTAATGAGGAACAAAGAAACATTTTCTAGAAAGTGAAACACATGCAGGTGTCCCCAGCACAGGTAGTTCTCTTTTCAAATGTCCTTTTTAATGTAAATAACACTTATTTTATTATTAGTTCTGAAATCCGTAGTTTTAAAAATCATTTGTTGTGTTTTGTGCTTTTTGAGCTCTGACTGAAGTTGGAAGTAACATGTTTTCCATGTGATTAGGTGCGACCCGTTTAGATTGGATCCGACAAGTTTCTTGCTCAGCGACTCTTTTTAAATGTGCCTTTGTTACTTTTGTTTTGTGTATGTGTTATTTTGTTTGTTGAAGCACTTTGTGATTCTTACCTTGAAAGGTGCTATATAAATAAAGTTTTACTTCCTCAGTATTGGTCAGTAGATGTATTGGAAAGGCGGTTTGATTAGTTATGATTTACAAGGGAATTTTCTTCTTTTTTTCCTCCAGTGTTTAATTTCCCTACATAGATTCATGTGTTTTGTTTCAGCATTTTTATATCATTGACTCCAATTCAGAATTATTTTTTTTAACATAACATTTCAGTTTGATTTCTGTTTTTAAGTTGTTTTCATTGCTTTGTGTTGAAACCCTTGCAAAATATCCTGCTGCACTGTTTCCCTTGCAGGAAACAATGAAACTTACTTTTCAACAAGTTTCAAAACCACTTGACATAAAAAATAGACGATCAAAATAAGTGCCATTGGTCATTTTTTCACAGTTCTGGGCTCGGGTAGTACTATCCCTACAAAATTCCAATTTGCTATTTGGTTTGGGGGGGGAAATGTATCAAACCTTTGTGTTTGTGTTGGGTGTTTTCTTACTGGCAGTTAAAGAGATTAAAAATTCAGAAAAAAAGTTTCATATTTTCAATCAAAAATAAATTAAAAACAAACTCCAGGGTAGTTTTGTTATTTTAGTACTTTTCTTAGAAACAATGGATTTTTCCCTCTAAAGTTCCACTATACATATATCAGACTGGAAAATTTATTTTTAATAAAAAATAAATAACTTCATTTTCACTTACAGAATTAAAGAATAGAAAAACATGAATATTTGATATACAAACTGACAACTTACGAAAAAAAGAAGGAAGAAATAAATTAGAAAATGTGCAATTAATACTTTCACGGCATGCATTTTTGTGTCCAAAGGGACGCTGTATGGGCTGCACAATAAGGACCTAAAAGTTTATCCTGATATTTTGTTTTATGTAATTTGCAAACGGTAGAAGAGATGATGACAAGTATCTAAAACTCAATGCAGTCTTTTTAGGCTGGAAAGGCAGCTGCATTAAGTGTTCCAGTTTCATACTAACAGCACAATAAAAGATCAAACCTGAAATATTAAAAAAGCCAAGACCAAAGATTTGACAGAGATAATTTTAACATAGGCCAGTGTTACTCTTTGAACAGATGAGTCTAAAACTAGATATTTCTACACCAGAACGGAGGATGTTTGGTGTAAACACAATGCAGCATTCCAGGAAAATAACTTTACCCCAGCTTTGAGGCACAAAGCTGGACAAGTCAGAATGTAGAAATGCTTTGCTGCAGAAAAATAAAAAAAAATGGGACCTAGGCAGAATCAGAGACCAAATCTTTATGTTTTTGAGATGCTCTGAGAAACTTGAAATAGTCTGTATATGCAAGAAACCCCTGGAATGTATGAAAGAAAGGAGTGGGACAAACCTTCCTAAGATTCAGATTGAGGTCAGAGACATGTTGATGGCTAAAAGAAGCATCTCTCTGAAGTTATTTCAGCCAAATGGAGTAAGATAAGGGGGAGGGCGCACTGACTTTTCAGATGATGAAAATATTTACCCTAGACAAACTTTAAGCAGAGTTACGTACAATCAAAACGTGGATTTGTACCTTTTGGCTTAAGTTACATAATATAAACTTAAAAAAAAGAAAATCAGCCCTGAACTTACTGGAAGAGTGGCCCTGAAGACCTGGAGGCTCCTCGGATGCTGTGGCCATTCAGACAGGAAACCAGACTGGGTTCAAATGAAACTCGGGTCTGGATCTGGGCAGACAAGCAGAACCTCATCAATAACAGATACTCCTGTTGAAACTGGACTAAAACCAGCCACGTTGACTAACTCTGGGTATGTGGAATCTTAACACAGGATGGGCAAAACTTTCTGTAACTACAATAAAACAGAATTTTCGTTTAAATTGTGCCTACAAGTGCCAACAAAATAGAGCGTGAACGATTAAAGCAGAACATATTGTAGGTTATTGTGACTGCTAACTGGATCACTGGGTGGCGACGTCTACAGACGAGGCTAACCGCTAACACCACTTTAACCAACAGCGCTAAACCCATGAATAACAAAAGGAAGTAAAGTCTTAATGGTCAACTTACCCGAGAATCTTGTGACGGCGCTCTACGACTTTCCACAAAATGAATAAACCGTCCTCTAAAAGTTAGGATACCCACAAACACGTAAACAAGGAAGCAATGCGGATGCGGCAGTTTCTGTGAGTGGCTCAAACCGAGCGCACACCGCGCTTCCGGTGATTCCTGGTACTTTCACAATAAAATACCCATTCATCCTGTACAGTCTCGCCAGGTTCTTCAGCAACTAGATGTTAAATTAGCTAAAAGTTTATTTTTTTTTTAATTTAATTTCTTTTTTAGTCATTGCTGATGAACAAAAGTAGTTGTTTGATTGTGAAATATAGTTATTGAATGTTAAATACAGTGTGGTGTATTTTGGCATTATGTACATTAAACAGTAAAATAAAAACATGAATTTGCAAATGCAGGATTTCACAAAATTATTTATCTATAAAGAACATATGTTATTTCAAAAGCACATTAAAGGAAAAAACATGTTTTCTGGTAAAATTAAACATAAGAAGTAAGAAAATATGAGCTAATCAGCTGGCATCAGCAAACATGATGTCACACAGGCAAGTTTCAACAGACATTTGTCTTCAGTTTGCACTGCACTTGAAATGGGCTCCACCTTACATGTTTTCACTAGAGTTTGTATCATGGAAACAAAGTAAGAAATTGAAGCTGAAGCAATTATGGGCCATTGACAATGATCATCTTCAGAACTTTGCTTGGACTCTATTGTCCTGTTTGAATTTTACATTTAGAAGCATAAATAAAATCATTTTTTAACTGAACTGGTCGAACTGGATTAAAAAATCAATCTCTTTTTTGTGGCATCATTGGTGAACTCATGATCACTATCAAAGTTCTAAGCAATCTCATTGTTTTTTAGCTCTTTCACCAAAAAATGGAAGAAAATGTTGGGATCAATAGTCTTTGTCCTTCTCATAATATGAGTTTGGAACCAGAAAAACTGATCTCATTGTTATTCATTCTCTATGTTCTCGACCACTCGTCACACACTAGTATTTTTATGCAGATTGTGCCTAAGAACTAGCCAAATTATAGTATTTTAATAAACTTCTGCTGTGACTTTGAGCCACTAAGAAAGTAAAATATGCTTTTACTTTTAAAGATAGTAAAATTCTAACTATACAAAGTCTTAACAATTTGATAAAGAACACAGGTTGTGTTCTGGAATCTCCAGACATTATTGTGTAAAGGATTCTTTATAAATGAAGAACATTGAGGACATTTCTGAGCAGCCTCTTCATGAGCAGAGCGTCTTCCGTAAGAGGCTTCTTCAGAGCCACCGTAACACAGACTGTTACAGGAGATCCTTCCTGGCCACAGCTGTCAGCAGCTACAACAACATACCTGGACAGTATGAGTTACAACATTTAATTTCCCTCTGGAATTAATGAAGTATTTTGAATCGAATTGAACATTATTTTACATATAAGATATGTTGAAAAACAACTATAAAGTAAAGTACTAAAAATAATAGTAATTAGAGAAATATCAAGACAAGTTTCACAAGTAGCGGCTTGTTTATGCTTTTATATTGAAAATCCATGAAACAGGAAGTGTAGTTGCTTCCTATACATTGGTCAAAGTGGTTTGAGTTGCTCTGGTTCTCTTCTATGCATAATAAATTGAAAACAGTCAAAGTAAAAAAAATATATATATATTTTTTTTTATGTGTGTAGCACATTTCTGCATAGGATGAGACAGGCCTTTACACTTTCTTGCCGATGTGTTACATTTGCTTTTAACACTCAAAGTCCAGCCTGCAGTCTGTCATTGGCTTTACAGAAGCTCCAGTTGAAACAAAATCCATGTCAGAATTTTCAGAGTCTGTCTAATAAATATAGGAGTGTGAAATTAATGAAAGAACAGTTTTGTAAAAGTGGTAACAATAAGCATGCAAACTATACTGCACATTTTGAAATGTGGTGTTCATTATTTCTTGAAAAGTTTAATATATCAGAATAGAAAAAAGTAACTCAGTAAGGCCACCATCTACACTCTTATTCTGACTGCCTTGGTGAGAAAGAAGATATGGATAAGCAGTAAAGATAGTAATTTACTTTATTGGGCTTTCCTTTGTTCTCTAATGATGGGAATGATTATATTATCTGTCAAATTTAACATACACTCTGGTTGAAGGTGAATCGTGGCTCTGGGGACATGGTGGGAGCAATGTAATCCTCCGCACAGCTGTAGTCTTGGTTTGGCAAGTCACTGTCGAAGTAGCTCCATTGAGCATCTTCTTTGTATTCACAGCACTCATATACAAATGTCTTGATGGAAAATTCTTCCTCACAGAACTGGGAGAGGGCTAGTGTTCACTGTGAAGAAGAAAGAAAAAATTACTGGTATATAGTTGAAGAGAGATTTTCATGCTTACAAAAACTTAAAAGCGCCATCAAGAATAATACCTTTTTAGGAATTGTCCTTGATTATTTCTAGTAAAAAAAAGAAATGTATCAAACTAAAGGCTAAACTGTTGAGCAAAAGAAATCATCCAAAGACTAGCTTCTTACATAAACATATTAGGAGTGGTTCAAAGTCATTGTATAGCATTGAATGTAAATGGCAAACAGTAGGGCTCTTGTGATTAAATAATTATGAAGTGAGAACTCTGAGACCTTCAAGCCCTAGATCTGTCAGTCATAGATAGTAAAACAAATCCCTATCCCACTTCTCTAGTACTTATAGCTTGTTGGGTGCAGCACAGTTTTTCTTCTTCTGGCTTTCCACAGCCATGACTCCAGGCGGTTGATGGACTTTCCACGGCGGACAAAATGGCTGGCACTGGATCGAGGAAAGTAGCTTGGAAGGTATCTGGGACGGCAATGATCTTTCTGGCAGATCGTACCGAGATTCAGAGAAGTAGGAGCAACAGGTGGGTACTGGACATGGGTAGGGTAATTGTCTTTGTCTCTGAGAAACAGAAGATGAAGCAACAAAAAGACTAAAAGCGGTGAAGATGTAAGATTGCGATCCGTTCAAATGATTGAGAAGTCTGAAATATGTTACCTCCCTGATCAGAACACGGAAGAGCTGTCAGGACAATCATCAAAAGGCCAATGGGGCCTCCAGCTGAAGTCATGGTTGTGCAATGTTGCGGTGGGATCCTGAGTCTGTTAAGGTAGGTTCCTCTCGAACTACGTCTGTGATGGGACCACTGACCAATTTAAATTCATACTGGAGAAGAATGTATGTGCAGAAAGAAGTGTCTGAAAGGCTAAAATAGGAGTGGAGTGGTTGAAGAAATGTGGTTTCTGTATGGGGCGAGAGGGATGGAGGATGGGCAACATGTTGCCTGGAAGTGATGATAAAACAAATGTCAGTCTAACTAGGAGATACTTTTGTTGATGTTTTCTAGGACAGTCTGAAATGCCTCCAGCTGAGGGTAGAAAAAAGCCTGCTAGTATAAAAAACAGTGCAGCAAAAAGTTCACAATTCAAACACTAAGAAGACAACATAATGCAGACACACTGGTCACTTCATTAGGTACACATTGCTAGTGGTGGTAACACTTTATTTGATGGGGTGTGCATAAGAGTGATATAACACCTGTGATGAACATGAAGGAGTCTTGACAAGACAAGTGTCTACAGCTGTTGTCATGAAGTGTCATTCGTTAAATAATGACACTTTTAATGCAAAGTTGCTTTAAAAGTTACATTGAAAGTCCAGTAAAAGTGCCAACTTTGCATTAAAGTGTCGTTATTTACAAGATAATGCAAAGTTGGCACTTTTAATGGACTTTATGACAGTGTCATGTCAGTCTTATGCACACCCTGTCAAATAAAGTGTTACCCTATTGGTAAATTGGCTTGAGGTCACTGGACTGCAATGAGCTCATTCTCATGTTCAGGAACCCAGTTCAAGATTATTTAAACTTTATTAACAAGGTGTTTTGTTTTGTAAGAAGCAGCCATCAGAGGTTGGGTGAATTATGGTGATAAAAGAGAATAGATGCTGTTTATGCTAAGCTGAAATTGTAACTCATCAGACTAGATTGTCTATTTTGTTGAGCTGTTTTAATAGTGTAAACTAATTTTCCTGTTCTTAGATGGTTGGCAGACACTACAGCTGTTACCCATTGGCTTTGACCTTTTATGTTTTATACCTTCGTGTGTGTAGATATCGAGTAATTATTTGAGCTTCAATCACCTTTCTCTCATCTGGAACTAGTTTGCTCAATCTCCTCTGACAACAGCAGGTCAAACAAGCACTGCTCACTGGGTATTTTCTATTTTTTCTGACCATTCTCTGGAAACCTAAAGATGTTTGTGCTAGAAAACCCAGTAGATCAAAAGATTTTGTGCTATTCAGACCAGTCTGTTTGGCACCAACATCCATGCCCCATTTAAAGTCACTTATGCCTCATTTCTACTGAGCGGTGTGGTATGGGGAGGTGAAGTTCAGTATGCTATTTTGTCTGTTTCCTTTGTGAAAGTGGCTCATACAAAAACCCAAACCGTACCATTCCAAGGCCACCTTCAGATGTAAGTCCATAGAGTAGAGCAACTGGGGTCAAACAACCCAGTTCATTGATTGGAGGACAGAAAAATGTTACTGCTTGCGACAAGTACAATGCCTTGTGCTTTGTACATTTGGTAAGTTGAGAGTCCAACAGACAGAGGAAACACTTGGACTACGCGGACCATAAAACAGAGTACCAAACCACATCAACCAATGACATACTGCAGAGACATGAACCACACTAATCTGAAAAAGTAGAGAAACCCAAAAGAGCAAAACCACTAGAACACCCTATTTAAAACTAAAAGTTGAACAAAGGTTCTGCACTGTATTTTTTTTTTTTACCTAACATGATGTCTCTAAATGCAGAGAACTTTCTTGTTATTTGGCACTTTCAAATCTTTAGCATGAGCACACATCTGCACGTAGCCGTGGAGCTAACAAACAAGAGGTACTGTACTTGGCAGGTTTCATTTTCAGTGGTGTCCCTTATCATAGTGGAGTCTTATCAGTTGCACAGAAACCTCGCCTCAGTCTGGCTTTAAATTGATGGGCTATAAAAATAACAGGAAAAACCCTGGAAAAATACAACTGCTCCCACACTCACAGTCTGTCAAAATACCCATAAATCATCCCTAGCATTGACTAGAATGATTTGCCTTTTTGCAAATGTTGTATTGAATGAATTGTAAATATACATTAGTGTTTCCACTGAGAAAGATAACATTTTCTAACTTAGCCACATGCAAATAGTTTTTTGGAAAATACTGACAGCAGCACGGTCTGTGACAAAGCAACTTTGCAATAGCAGCTTAAAGCTGCAGCATGTAACTTTAATAAAATATATTTTTACATATTTGTTGAAACTGTCATCTTGTGACAGTTTGGTATGAGATAGATAATCTGTGAAAAAAAAGGAGCTCCTTTGCCTTCTGCCAGTGCTAACTAGCAACAACCAATCAGAGCCAGGAGGAGGGTCATAGCACAATCAATTCCCCCTCTGTGTGGCACTGCTTATTCCCCCTCCTCCTTTCTCTCTTTTACACTGCAGCTAGCAGAGCCTGTCATGAATGCTCAGGCTACTAATTGGCTCTATCATTAAAATCAAGTAATTTTTTTCCCAAAACGCTAAAGATGTTTTAAACTCCTTTCCACCATCTGCAGAAACTGGGTGAGTGAGTGCTTCATAATGTCGCACTCCAAAAAATGCTAAGGATGTGGTTTCTTGTTGTTGTCACAAACTCTGTGGGTGGAAGAAAAACTGTGTTTATTCAAGTGCAGTCTCAGTCATAATACGTTTTTCCACTGACCTGAGAGGAGTGTCTATTTATCCAAGCTACTGTTGTCTAAAACTTTACTTGTACTTCTCCTGATGAACAGAAACACAGATGTCACCTAACAACTCATATAAGAAGATAATACATGACTCATCTTGTTCAGAGTGGAAAAAAAAAATCATAACACTAATTTCCTTTTGATTACATTTAGCTTCCTTTGCTACGCTTTTAAAATCTAATTTTTTGCATTTTTGTCTTGGAGTTGTGGCATCTCTTGTTGTTCCAAAGTGTTTTCTCTAGATGTCCTCAGTCACTCTTATCTTGCCTCCAGATCATCTTGTTTTTTAATTCCTCAGTGCTTTCTAAACCCACAAGTATTCTCCTTTACTAGGACTGCAGGCTGAGCCAGTTCAGCAGCCTCTTGTTCCTTCACGGTTCCTTTGGAATGTCTTTTTTTTCTAAAGTCTCAGTGAAAACGATTTTAAAGACACCTCTGGAGAAGATGTAGCCTTAAAGGAAGCACATGTTGCTCTAAAATCTCTGCATTAATGGAGCTAAGCTTTGCTAAGAGAAATAAAGCAAACCCCTATCATGATAATATTCCATATTATCCACATTTATATCCACATGGCTGCTGAACTGGATTTTTTCTTTTCTTTTTGCTGACTTTCATCCACTTCTTCCAACAAAGATCAAGATACTGATTTATTTTCATTCCACCTTCTTACTGTGTGATGATCCTTCTATTTGGCTCTTGTAGGGTTTCCTTTTGCTCTGAACAGTTAAGTTTGTGGCTCTTGCCAAAGAATGTCATTTTAAATCAGTTCAGTGAATATCCTGCAGGGGAGCTGCAGACAGACCTGTACATGGTGTCTTTCTCCAGCGGTCATTGGGCGAGAGGCGGTAGCAGCCTACATGGTTCAATATGTGACATCACTACCCACATAACATAGGTGTTAGTTGAAATACTTGTACTTCTATAGGTTCATCATAATTTTGAAATATCATAAAGTCACAGAAAGATCTATAGAAGCAAGAGACCCAGTGGGTTGGTTTCTTTCACCTCGACAGTCAGGAAATACATCGTTAATGTTTTCCAAAGAGTCAGGATCTTCCCGTCAGCCAGGAGTGGGAACCTTCTAACGTGGGCAGGCTGGCAGCGCCATTAAGTTGCCAAACAGGAAATCCAAGTGTTGATTTTCATTCTGTTTGTAATCTGAGATCAGGATCCTTCCAGAGACGCAGTGCTGTGAAAGGAAGAAAGTATCAGTAAGTACTATGCATTTTATTCTGCCATAATGGAAGTATTTTTATAAGGAATTAGTAAGAGTTTGCAGTAATGTAGAGAATACACTAAAATTAGATTTCACTCAGCTAACTAACCAGTGGGAATTTTGCATATAAAGTAACGTGAACAGACAGAAACTGCTGAGTTGGTCAAAAGAGACAAGTAGCTCAAACATTCTGAATAACTATCCTTCATAGTAACAGCAACCAATATCTAAATTTATTGCAGCTGCATTCAAATTAAACAATTCAGACAGTGGAATACAAACTTTCAGCTTTAATGCAAAGCTTTGTTTTTTTTAACAATCTGTTTAATTCAGGGGCTCAAAACTGAATGTGACAAATGAAAACAACTTAAAAAATGTTTTACTTTCTAACACTTGGTAAAAAACCCTCTGCTTGGACTGACAACCTGAACTCATGGACATCACCAGATACGAGGATTTCTCCTTTCCTCTTGCTATTGTTCTTTTAGAGATTGACCTTAAATGTCTTTTAATGATATGGTAGTGATTTCTTGGATGAGGTTTTGTTGTTATTTTTGCAGCTTTTGTATGGCTTTGCTATACAAAAAAATGTGACATATGAGATTCATATGGGTTGCATGTACATGGGATGGATTAATATTGTATAGTATGTGACCAGTTTGACCGGAGTAATTAAAAAAAAACGTGCCACCCGAGTTGATAATTAAATCCACAACAGTCAGTAAAACGTTGTTTGGAGTTAAAGTTTGTGTATTTATCAGAACAATTTTATAGAAATTCTCATTATGAAGCAGAAAAAATATGTTATTTAACTTAGGAGCATTTATGTTGATCTCTTTTTGGTGGAGTAGTACTGTTGTGACCAAGTATTTCTGTTTAAATCTGTGTTTTAGGTACTGAAACATGCGCTGAATGGTTCAGAGACTTTTCCATGGCTTAGCAATTCTATGAAAAACCAGAGCCCTTTGCATACATGTAAATAAACTTGCTCCTACTTTAACCAAGAGTCTCTGAAGCCCCTCACAAAGTCAGCCAGGTCCGATCCTATTAGGTCACCCTGCTGCCTTGGAGAAGTACAGCAATGAGCGATAGGCCAAAGTGCATTCCTGGATTGTTACGTCGAGAGGTTTGGTCAAAAGCTACACAGCAGGTTTAATGAATGACTGAAAAAGAAAACTGAATAATGGGAGGGACACATGTAAATAGGGTTTGAAATGACAGCCTACACTTCCTGTTCTGTCCTGTCCACAATATCAGCGGAGGAGCAGACAATACAGTGACTTCACAATAAACGGTATTGAGAACTGCCGGCTGTAAAAGAGGAAGTTAAATGTTTGTTTTCCACTGCTAGCAACAAGAATCCTGCTGCTGCTGCAAAAACCTGTCAACCCTTTTCCTGCCATGTCTGAGTCTAACTGTGCTTGTTTTCTTCTTTACAGCAACCCAGACGCATCCATGCCGAACTTGGCGATCGTCACCACCTTTTTCATCCTGATTAACCTGGGGCTGCTCATGGTTATCATGGGCCAGTACAAAGAGATGGAGATAATAACCAAGACGAACGAAGAGCTGAAGACAGCCAAACATGTGCTTTATGACAAACTTCAATATGAAATCAATTTTAAAACGTCATTGCAGGACATTAAAGCAAATGAGGAACAGAGGTTGAAGGACATGGAAGCTAACCAGCCCAAACTCACCAAGCAGCTGGAGGACAAGAAATCTGAGGCCGCCGCATGTCAGGAGCAAACAGTAAAATGTTTTAAAATGCATTTCTTTCTAATTTATTTGTCTGTTTTAATTTCTTCTGGGTGTGTTTGGTACGTTCTGTTGTACTAAACAGGTCGCCGTTTTGGCACAAGCAGAGCCTGGTGTAAACTCATCCATGCCCTTCCTACCAAATGGGAACTTCTTGATTGCAGGTGTAAATAGTCAATTAAGGAAAATCCCACAAGAAAAAACTTATTGTTTTTCATGTCGCCCCCAACAAACTGCTGCCCTGGGTGGTGAGTCATATCACCCACATCTAACAGAGTTTAGCTTTTTTTCTAATTTTTTTTGTAGCATGGACCTATGCACAGTGCTTTATATCAGCTGTAGTTGTTTTAAAGGGCTTTACAAATAAAATAATTTCAGCAATAGCTTTTTTATCACTATTCAGATAGAAATGAAGAGTTCATGACTGATAGTCGTCCTGTTGACAGATTCCTTCGTCTCAAGCTGTGGCGTTCTGCCCCTATTCCTCTTGGCACATTTTCCTTTTCTTCTTCAACCTATCGGTTTAGTTTTTGGTAAATTTGCGGTTTTCTTTCTCTTCTAATTGGATAACCCTGTGAGATATTCACAGCTTAGACTATTGTTTTACAGTTTTAGGTAGTGGGAGGAAGTCGGAGTAACCTGAAACAAACTATGCATGCAGAAAGAAAATCCACCTGATTGAAAACCTAGATTTTCTTTCTGCGAGGCAACAACCCTATCAACCTTACCCTGAGACCTTGGTTTACAGGAACAGCGTTTTATTCTTCTATTTTTATCCCCTTTTTTTTCATAACGTCTCTTGCCTTATTAAGACCTCACTGATTGGTGGAGGGTCCGATTAGCTTGTTAAGGTTAATGGCAAACAGGAGCGTGAAATATAAAATAACAGCATTTTAAATAGTTTTCATCCCATCCCTGGTCTGCATTTTGTCATTTTCTTTTTCCTTATTTTTATTGGTGCATTCTTTGTAAGCACAAATAGCTTCATGCATATATTGTTAGTTTACCTGAAGCATTAGAAGATAATACAAGGACCCAGCTGTAATCTAGACGAAATACATAGAAGCTTTTGTTTGTGTCTTCCATAACTGCATAACTTTCTTCCTCCTGTGTTTATGGGTTGCTGAATGGACTCTTTTTTATATATATATAATTCTTTCCTTTATGTTTGTGGTTGGTTTGCTTATGCTGCCCCATATCAAATGTCACCACACCCTTCATGAAACGAGGTGAGATAAGGTATGGTGTCTAAGTCGTTCAGCGTCTCTTCATCTTGATGATGGGCGTGGAGCCGGTGCTGCTGGTCAGAGTTATCACATCCCACATGATCTGAGTTTTATGACTCCTTCAGTACTTAAAACTTAACCTGAATTCATACAAGAGCCGTGGCATGGAAGTAATTTACAGAACAAATAAATGGAAGGACTGTCCGCACCTGTAAGGCGAAGCTGTTTGCTGTTCTCAGCAGCTGAAAAGATATCTGACTCTTAAATCAACAAATTAACACTTTAACCTTATAAAATAGAAGTCAACATTCACTCACACACATTTATAAATTTAGTGTGGTCACCTTAAGCATGCAGCTAAAATCAGATATTTATATTTACACTATAAAACCCACACACAACCTTATTTTATCCTCACTGTATGACTCTGAATCAGGGTTAGAATATTTCTATATTGGTAAAATCCCAAAATGACAGAGATAATTGTCTTTAGAAAATTTTCTTTTACGGCTTTCTTCAGACTCACAAATTTACATACACCACATCCCAAGCATCTATTGAAGCTTGGATGAGGATGTCATTGGGTTTATTTATTCACAGCATCTTGACTTAGAGGAAGAACTTTGTAGTGGCCTAGTCAAAGTCAACTCAAATAACAACTCAAACCTATTGAGATGTTGTGTCATGACCTTGAAAATGCCATTCTTGCTCAGAAACTCTCCATTGTGGCTGAATCACAGCAATTCAGTAAAGATGAATGAACCAAAATTCCTCCACGGCTGGAAAAACTCATTACAAGAGATCAAAACCGCTTGATTGTTGCTACTAAATGTGGCAGAATCCAGTTATTATTTCACACATCATTATTTAAAAACTGCATGTTGTGTTTGATCAATATTTAAATTGGTGTGATGTTCTGAAACATTTAAGATATATTCTAAAAAATGTACATGTAGAGTCACGATTTCTCATTTTTCTCCCATACAGAAAACAAAAAACGAGGACGAGGAGCTGGCATCTCTAGAAGAAACGCTCAAAAGCACCACAGGTAGGAAACACAGACCTGCTGCTGCTCTGCCACCGTGTGGTCAAACGCAGGAACGACAGCTCAATTCTGACCCGCTTCTTTTCTTTTTCTTTAAGCGACCTTTAATGCAGAGTCTGAAGTCTGGAAACAAGAGATCATCAGTCTGAACGCAAGTCTATCAGCACCCAGCCCGATATGCAAATATGTGACAAAGAATGAAATACTTGTGTAAGACCCAATTTAACGAAACACATCAAACGTTTTTAGAAAATGTAGCTACACACTAAAAAATAGATTGTTCTGTTTTTCAGGGAATTTTGTGCCACACAACCAACTCAAGCTCAAGAGAAGTTAAGCAGTTAAAACTACAAACCCACAGCCGTAACAAACTCCAAAAAACATTTTATACTCGCAAAAATGGAACCTTATGATGATATGAAAGTGCTTTTACCATTACAAACTGCATCTAAAAATCCCAAATAAAACGTTTTCACTGCCTGAAAATTGAGATACTTGTTTCAACTTATATTGTATTTGTAAATCTCTATTATGAATAAATTTGTGCATTTTCAGTCTTTTGAGAATGGATGTTTTTAAGTCTAAGTTTGAACTGGTTTGTATCACATTGTAGGTCATGAAGTATGAAAGCAGACAGGATGCAGGTATCATAAAAATAAAAAGTGTAGTTAAGTAGGATCAATACTGAAAAACAGAATCTATACATACAGGCCAGTTTAATTATGAGAGTAATAACTGAATTCTGTAGGATTTGATAACATTTTTAAGAGGGAATTTGATTTGATTCAGATGTTTGACCAGGAATCTAAAAGTATTTAGAGTTTGACGCTTTCATGTTTGACGACCCTCAAAATACTGCAAAGAATTTTATAAAATGTTAATTAATAATTAATAATACACAAAATCCATATTTGTTTTCACATAAGGTTCACAGAAAAAGCAGTGCAACGTTTTTGCATTTGAACCAGACAAGCCGCTTCAGTAGAGACATCTTCAAAGCAAAACTGTTAGACAATAATCTATGATCAACGATTCTGTTCGGCCACAGCAGCAGTCAAATAAACGTGACTTTAGTAAATCTGAACCCTGTGTTTACTCTGAAAGGTTTCTTTAGATTGAGAAGAGCTTTACTAAATGGAGGATTTAGAATAAGAAGATAAAAAAGCATAAAGACTCAAACCCTACATCTGTTGTGTTTGAATCTACACTTTATTATGGCTCATCCCATTCAGATACAATAACACACACAAGTGCAGACATAATGTGGGGGATCTCTAAACCATAATCTCATGTGTTGCCTTGGTAGTTTTCAGAAAATATACTTTTTTGTTTCTAAGTTTTTTGTTTCTAAGAAAACTTAAATTAAGTAATTTATTGGGATCGCTGTAGAAAAAGAGAACCTGAAGATTTTCTATGATAAAAACAAACATAATCTGCTCAGGATGCTATTTAAAGTTTGAATGAGGACACTAAATACCATCATATGTCTATTTTTCTTGATGAGATATAAAAGCAAAATTACTAAAAATAAACCAAACAGCCAGCTTCTCTTTGCTGCGTTCAAATACTTTAAAGTGTCCTGGTCTCCGAGTCTGTGTTTGGATCCTTTAAATCCACAAATAATGTGCTGTGCAATCATGTGCATTGTCAGTATCAGTATTACCTACATATTTAGGAAGCTAAATATTTAGTTTACAAACAAGATATTTAGTTCCCAGCTAATTGTTTAAGTCTGAGCTACATTTTTGGTTTTCAAATTCAATGTTAGCAAAAATAATTAGTTAGCAAGTTAGTTAGCAAAAATAAATACTTAATTTCAATCTAAATGTTTAGTTTGTAAACTATAAATTTAGTTTGGAAGCTAAATATTTTGTTCAGTTAGACATTTAGTTTGGAACTAAAAATTTAGTTTGCAAGCAAAACGTTAGCATCAATTTGAAAGTTAAACATTTCGTCTGAAACTCTGACATTGCATGTCGCCATGAATAACATGGGGAAAATATGATAAACTTAAATATTGCTGTTATTTTATTTTACTGTGTAACTTTACAAACAGCATTCATAAATATAACGCTTTAGTTAGCAGATAATTTGCGTAAATAACGAGCCTTAACATTAATTCCTCCTCATTAATATCAACCAGAAGTTGTTGATATTAATGATATTAATTTGTTTTTTTTGTTGTTCCTACTCACTCAGACATTTCGCATGTTGATGGTGCAACATAAGACCACTTAGTGGGACTCTGTCTCCTGTCAGGAGGGGAGGGAGGGAGGGAGGAAGAGGGTTGAGTTGACGCGGCTGTGACAAAAAGCCGATTACAGAAGGCCACTGAGTCCTCTGTGGCAATTTGCATCCACCCTCTCCTGGTCATCCGAGAGGAAAACACATCCGCGGATCAAGTTTGTGGTTTTTCACTTTAAGTGTCGTTTTTAACTTGGACACAAAATACTAAATGGAAGTTTTAATAAACATTTAGATCTCAAGACAAGTTAAAGAAAAACGTTCAACTTTTTTTCAGTTTTAAGTGAAAACCATACAGAAATGACCAGTCCTTCCAGGAGCATAGACGACCAGAGAGGAACCGGAGAAAGCCCGGCTCACAAAGCGGAGACCCCGCGGTACCGCAGCTGGAGCAGCCTGCGCTTCTCCAGATGGAGGAGCAGCTCCCAGAGGACGACTCCTCCGAGCTCCCCCTCTCCAAAGACCGAGAAGAGAAGCGACGTTTCCCGGACTCTCTTCACTCTGGTCAAGACCCACAATGACGACTACACGGCAGACCCGGACGGCACCCTGGACATGGGCGCAGAGGCCGAGATCGGCCTGGATGACCTGCTGCAGGACCAGTCCACGTACTTCCAGAAGCAGTTCGGCTCCATGCTGCAGCCCGGCGTCAACAAGTTCTCACTGCGCATGTTCGGCAGCCACAAGGGGGTCGCAGCAGAGCAGGAAAGGGTCAAGAGCTTTGGGGTGTGGATCATCCACCCCTACAGTGATTTCAGGTAATCTTCAGTTTGGGTGACCATGGAGGTCATGATTCACAAAAGAAAAATTATTTAAGTTCCTGGGGGGGAAAAAAATAAAAATCTGTGTTGTTTAGAGGGGCAGCCTTAAGGAAAATCTACGACGGCGATTATTGATTAAAATAAAAATACATTTCCGCCTAAAAGGCTCACAAATTTGTTACCTAAGAAATCTTCTAGGAAAAACAAAGACATTTCTGAGTTTGAAACATTGAAAATAACTAGGAAAAAAAAGTAAACATTTTTAGATTAATCTACGACATTTTCTAGTAAAAAAAAGAACATTTCTGAGTTTCAGAAGACGAAAATCTGCTATAAAAATACAGAAATTTTCAGATTAATCTCAGAAATTTTCTAGTAAAACAAGAACATTTCTGAATTTAAGTTTTCAAAATCTTTTCAACTATTTCATTAAAAAGTTTTCTAGAAAATATCTGATGGATTTTCTTAAAAATTTGCGATTTTTCAAACTCAGAAATTAAAAAAAATTTCTCTCAAAAATTTATTAAATTAAAAAATTACATTTTGAAGTTTTTTTCTTCCAAATGTTCAACTTTTCAAACTTTGAAATGCTCTTGTTTTTTCTAGAGTATTTCAGAGATTTTTTTGGGTGAAAATTTACACCTTTTTTTCATCTACAATGGGCCGGAAACATTCTTGTAAAAATAGAAATTTTCAGGTTTACATCATGTTGTAATGTTATTTCTTCATCAAAAACATACCTGGAGTGTTGTCTTGATTCTTTCATGCACGTTTGAGAAATCCTTTAATCTCCATGGCAACCATTCAGCTGTGCTAAACGCCTGAGTGAACTTAGCTCCGCCTTCGAGGCGCAGCTCCTCCTCAGAGCTGCAGTTTCCAAGCTTCCGCTTCACAGAGCTGCATTCCCTTATGCCTCCCCCACTCAGCTCCTTCAGACTAGCCAGCAGCAATTAGCAAACACCTGGTGGAGATGTGTATCTGCAGAGTTTGTTATACGAGTCACTTCTCAGTGTAACGCTGGTAAAAATGTTACAGTGATAATAGAGGAGCCATGTTGTGATGACTTCCTGAAGGTGGAGATTCAGAAAGAGACAGGCGCCCAATTTGTTAAATTACAAAGTCAAATTTCTTTTAAGTTATTTTTCATATATACCATTTTTTTTTTTAACAACTGAAGGTTTGATTGTGTTATAAATTATTCTATGTGGCTGGAAAATACATGGTATTGTCTCTTTACGGTTTCCAAATTTGCCATTTTTTTCTATAAACCTCCCTTGAAAGCAGCAAACGCAGCCAAACAAACAGATTGTGAGGTCCAGTTCTCCAAGGACATGAGCTGATGTCATGGTTTGTAGCACATGATAAGGCGATGAAGGGATTTCATTAATGATACAGTATTTAGGGCAAGATCAACTGGATTAATCATGCAACACTAACGTGACTCATTATTTTCCAATTCATAAGACTCTCTTTCTTGACCCTCACCATTTTAACAGAACATTTGACCTTCGTTTATTTGTGTTCAGCCTCAGTTTGGGACAGTTTCGTTGAATCGCCACGCTTTTGGAGCACACCATCTTAAAGGTGACCCCAGAGCAGCCTCGGCGTGAGGTCATAAACGATACCTGGCATCAGATTTGAACAATTTCTAACCATCAGGCCTTTGCCAGACAGGGAGGATAAACCGGTGCACAGGGATTAATGCCCATAAGAATCCCTATAATTCCCATCTTGCTCTATTATGCAATAATACACAGACAGCTGAGGGGGAGATTACAGAGAGCCTGCTCTCCTTAGACCTTATGGTCCAGCTTCCTCTTTATAATGGACCAGTTGGAACCGCACCGCTTACAGTTTAGGTTCACATGAGTTCCTCCAAAAGGAACCAAAAAAAGTTTGAAAGTTTGCAGACTGACAAAAATATAAATACCTTTTGAACTTCTCCACATTTGATTCAAACTTCTGTGTATATTACCAACACAAAATGATGCATAATTGTAAAACAGAAGGGAAATAACATGATTTTCAATTTAAAAAATAATCTGAAGTGTAGTTTGACTTCTTCCACTTTAAATCTGATTCCCATTATTAAAATCCATTGCAATTATTAATCTTAAGAAGTTTCTTTATTAGAAAATATAGTCCAATTGTGTGTAATTTAGTACAAATAATGAAGACAACAGACGCACCAGCAGAGAAGAATAGACGTTCACAGCTGTGCTAGGATATAAAATAATGCCCCAACTCCTAAATATCTCACAGAGCACAATTCATATTAATGTGTTTGAATGGCCTAGTCAAAGTCCAGACCTGAAACAAACCAAGAATCAGTGGCAAATTAAAAAACTGTTTACTATTACCTATTTTGCAAAGAAGAATGTGCAAAAGTGGATAAGAAATATTTCAAAAGAGCTACGGAGAAAAAAAAAATTTAACCTGAATGCACACATTTTTTTTTCATTTGAAACATTTTTAAAACCACATTTAATTTTTTATTCTTGTTACACCCAAATACACTTGAAATAGGAGAAAACTAACTTACAAGTAACTTTTCAGCAAGTGAGCTTGTTTGAAGTGTATATAATTCCTTAATATTGATTAAAAAGTGTTAGTTTCACTGGGAGATTATTCCAATTACATATGGTAAAAAATACCTTGTTCCACTGGTAGATTATTTTATAAATAACTAGTATTTTGTCATTAATATTAAGAAATTACAGACTTAAATCAAGCTCCTATATCTTGCCCAAATGTTGCTTGTGAGTTAGTTTTGTCTTAAGAAGCTAAACCAAAAATAAGTACGATTTTGTGTTTTTGTAGTGTAAAATTCTAATAAGATATATTGATATTTTAAATTCTAATCTAACAAAATATGCATGCTCTTAATGCTGCGTATGACACATCAGTGCTGCATGTTTCTCAATATAAACCATTAATATCTGGTCTAAAAGCTTTTTCTGCCTCTGAAACTACACTTGCACATTAATCTTGTATAAATGTGAACACCCGGTCCACGTGGACAGCTGTAAAACCCTTCACAGTCATCGGTGGAGTTATTAGCAGCAGGAAGTAGCCACTAATCTGCTGGAACATAAGTAGTCATGTAAACCAGCATGTTGACATGGAGGACGTGACCAAAAGGGGATTGAAGGAGGAATGAATGGGAAGAAAAACGAAAATCTCAGTTAACTCGTTCTTTATCTCCTCTTGGTCTGCTTTAAGAGGAAGAATGCTGTAATCAAAATTAGTCCAGCATTCTATTCATCGTTCCAGAGTAATTGAAAGAGCGACAAAGAGCCAGAAAAGCAATCTGTGAGTGATGTAAACAATCTGTAAGGAAATCCTAACCGAGCCTTTGGTGCCTAACGAGACACTGGAGACATTTAGGCCAGTGGAATAGACATGAATAGAGAGTGAAGCCATAAGGTTCACTGCTCCACATAAATCACAAGGCAGACATTTCCACTGGGAGTGATACGCTCTTCTGTTCAATGCCTTGTTCAACATATACGGCAAGCAGTATTCATTTTTAATGGCAGGGCCTATTCTTGTGACAGAAACTATTCAGAGAATAATGAGATGGATGTCTTTCCCTGGTAATTAGATCAAACCATGAAGCTATTATCTAAAACGAACAAGTTTAACAGATAAATTAAACCTTTTAAAGATCTGTTAACCAATGAAAGGATGTTTTATCACAGTATGATTTAATGTGAAAGAGCAAATTAACACAGAACGTACTCTGACCTGAACACGCCAGCGTTTTGATGGTAGTTTCTTCCTGTCTTAATACAGTATTAAGTGTTTATAATCATGTTCTGCCAGATTTTGTTTAGGGATGCACTCTTTTCACTTCCAATACCAATACAGATATCTGAGGTTTAGTATCGGTCGATACCGATTCTTCTCATTTTCTTATTTTGTCTGTTAGCTTTCTGCTGATACACTTATGCACTCTAAAATGTATGTCCATTAATTAATGGTGCAGTAGAGTATTTCAGGAACCTGTTTGGAAATGGTTCTTTCAACAAAGTGAGGAAATGTTACTCAGATATGTTTAAATTTGTAATCTGTTGTCATGGAATGAAGGAAATATGACACATGATGACGTTCTTGTATCTGAGACATGAAACCTTTTTAAAGACACAGTTCAGCCAACCATGCATATCAGAAAGACAGATCAGTTTTCCCACTTGCAGCAGCTGCAGAATAACAATGACTTGATGCTTTGGATAAAGAATGACTGAGAGTTTATGAGGGTGTTTTTGTACGTGTGATTTCTATATCAAAGAGTTTAGGTACAGAAATCTTTTGGGATTTATACCTTCATTAAAAAACACTACTTAAGGTCGGCAGAGTTCTTTCATAATTAGTGTGAGAACCTGAAGATTAACCTAAACATCTACACAGTCTAGGTTTGTAGGTAATATCATCAGAGAACCACAGATCTAATCGATCTCTCTTGTTTTGTGCAGGTTTTACTGGGACATTGTGATGCTTCTTCTGATGATGGGTAATCTGGTCATCCTGCCCTGGGGAATCACCTTCTTTGAAGACCAAAACACCATGCCCTGGATTATCTTCAATTTCCTGTCCGACACCCTCTTCCTCATGGATCTGGTCTTTAACTTTCGTACCGGTATCCTGGGAGAGGACAGTCACATTATTCTGGACCCCAAAGAGATCCGCATGCACTACCTCCGCACCTGGTTCCTGGTAGACTTTGTTTCCTCCATCCCTGTTGATTACATTTTTCTAATCGTTGACCTGGAGTCCCGCCATGAGTCGTCTGATGTGTACAGGACGGCCCGTGCTCTGAGGATTGTGCGTTTCACAAAGATCCTCAGCCTGCTGCGTCTTCTCCGACTCTCACGCCTCATCCGATACATCCACCAGTGGGAAGAGGTAAAAGAATGGGACAGAAAGTAAAACTGCACCCTTGGTTTGTATTGTTTCCTCAGTTTTGAATGTCATCTTTTCAGCCACTCACTCAAGGAGCCTTGTCACGCTTTCGCTTCTTTATTTAACTGCATCATCTGAGTGATTCTTATCTCTTGTCTGGAGCAGAGGTATCAAACTCATTTTCATTTTGGGCTATATCAAAGTCCGGTTGTGCCAGAATGTATTGATAAAACCCATTATCAAAAGGTGAACTGGTAACTTGACCTTTCCTGTTTTATTCAGTTTCCTCTTGAGCTGTTGTACTAATTTTCTCCTTTCACTCCATGCTGTTATTTTTTTTATTTTTAAGCAGTTATGAGGAATGGTGGCGAAACCTTATACTGCTGCTGCACAAGTTACTCAACAGGTTGTTGCTAGGTAACCAAAGAATGAGCGAGTTGCTAGGTAACCATAGAGTGTGTCAGTCAGTTGATTCCACCAACTTTGCTTAGCTAGATGTGAGAGGTTGAGCGACTAAAGTCTTTCCTCTGCCTACATCCCCCAGAATTCTGTTCAGTTCTGAATCAGGTTCATTGAAATTATTGAACATTTTATCCATTGATATTGATCGTGTGTCTTTCTCAATATATAGTGTTATTGATCACTTGCCCAGCCCTACTTAATCATAATCCAATGAGACTATAGTAGTTGGCAAGATGGTGAACAACAAATAATTAATTCCATGGTCAGATCTAGAGGTGAAAAGCACAAACAGCGTCAACTTGATAGGACATACAAGACATTTCAGAGAAACTGGTGTGTAAGGATAAAAAATGACATTGACTTTGCTTGTTCACCCACATTGTTCCTGCCCATTTTCACATCCACATAGAGAGGAACCCACCGCTAATGACGACAAACCCAATTTGGCTTGAACCGAACCAGACATTAAGTGGATAGAGTAACACTTGACAACGGAGAAGGGGATAGCATACTGAACAACACCAACCCATGCTGTACTGCTTAGTGGAAATTAGGCAATTGACTGTCTTCAGTCTGCTGCCACTCCTTTATTTTAATTTTTGTGGTGTACCTCAAGGATCAATCTTTGGACTTCTTTTCATTTGCCTGAACCTTCTTCTGTTTGAGTCTACTTTGAGGAAATGTGAAATAGTCTCCCATCACTACCCTGACGGCTGTGAGATTTACATGTTGTGAACTCCAATAACCCGCCTTCCACTGAGCCCTTCCTATCGTATCTTAATGACACCAAGGTGTGGATGGCTCAAATTGTGTTAGTTACAATGAGAAGAAAACAGATGCTCTTGTGTTCAGATCTAACAGACTGTAAGCTATCTGTGACCCATTTGGGTGTTTCTGCACTCACCTCTGTCATTCTTCACTATTGTAAAATTCACTGTATGCCAGACTTAGTCACTCCTCACAATCATGTTTACAATAAGAAGAAAGTGTGGTTTCTGCCTGGAGCTGGCACGTTCCAGCATACAACTCAGTTTCTCTCATCATACTTGTCTGTCCTGGCCCAAGAACAAGGAACTTGAGTGTTTAGTGGCAAAACTTTGTAAAAGTTGTCTTACTTTGTCAGACAGGCAACTTTGCCTTCAGTTTTCAAATTGATTTCCATTTCCTGGTGTCTTTCAACACTGAATAAGCTGTTTTGTTATTATTTTCTCAATACACTTTGTGTTCTAATCTCTTAATGTTATTTTTCTCTTTTAACTCACATTTATACTTTGTGATTTATATCTTTTTTAAAAAAAAATGTTTTCTATAATAGCACTTGGATATCTTGGAGGCTTTAAATAAACTGAACTTTAACTTATTTAACTTTTCCTGTGACAGATTTTCCACATGACTTATGACTTGGCCAGTGCTGTGGTGCGTATAGTCAACTTGATTGGCATGATGCTGCTGCTGTGCCACTGGGATGGCTGTCTGACCTTCATGGTTCCTATGCTGCAAGACTTTCCTCCAGACTGCTGGGTATCTAAAAACAACATGGTGGTGAGTCCAGGTTCTGCCTAAACATCTAACCTCAAAGGAAAAATTCAATAATTGAATATTTACAACATAAATACAATTACAGCTAAATGAAATCTTCTTCTCTTCAGAACGCCACCTGGCATATACAATACTCCTACGCCCTGTTCATGGCCATGAGTCACATGTTATGTATAGGATACGGCGCTCACCCTCCAGAGGGCATGACCGATGTTTGGCTCACCATGGTCAGCATGGTTATTGGAGCCACCTGCTATGCCATGTTCCTGGGTCACGCAACTAACCTGGTCCAATCTTTGGATGCATCCCATCGCCAGTATCAGGAGAAGGTAATTATCTCTGACAAGACCCTAAATATGACCTATTATGTTTCCTTGAACAGGTTAGGGTAGGTCTATGGGCTGTACAAAACATTTTTATTATTCTTTTTGCACATAGTCAATCTTAGATTATGTGCAGTTAAAAAAAGTACAAAAACGTGCAAAATATAAATTTTGCAGAATAGGTGTCTTGTAAAGGTTTAAGACTAAAACCTTTTGGCTACACGCTCAAATGTTTAGTGGATAATATGTTCCAGGAGCGTCACGTGGACGCCAATGTGCCTCTGGCTTTGAGTTTTAATATCACAGTCATGTTTCAAATCAGAGGCTTGCTTATTTCTTCAAACTTTGCTCAGCGAGACAGCGCTACATATAACATGTTTACTATCTAATGGATTTTCACTGTGACCTTTTACTGGGGATTTTCACATGATAAAACCGAGCAGATGATGACAAATGGCAGCACCTCTACTGACAGCAGACAGTGATCACGAATTAGTTTGTAATCCACTTAGAATGGGAGACAAAAAAAACACACAAAACAAATGGAAAAATGTTAATTACAGTGATGTAATTCAGCAAACACATGGCAGGAAATGGGACTCACAACACCTGACATAAGCGCCAGAGAACTTTGACTGCATCCTCATGAAGGTCGAGTCACAATGTATTTTATGTGATTTTGCAGTACAAGCAAGTGGAGCAGTATATGTCGTTTCATAAACTGCCAGCCGATGTGCGGCAGAGGATTCATGATTACTATGAGCACCGATTCCAAGGCAAGATGTTTGATGAAGACAGCATACTGGGAGAACTCAGCGACCCACTGAAGGAGGTGGGTTATTCTTCAGACATGTGATTTTGATTGTTCTTTCTTTTAATTCCAAGAATTATTAATGAGAGTAGATTATTGTTAGAATTTAAGGTGCAGACAGAGTGTCTGCATGAAGTGCCATGAGTTTAAGTGCCATAATTATTGTATTATTGCCACAATGTTTATGTAATACGTCATATAAGATCCACCCAAGTACAGTTAATTAGCAGAACTTGACTGAAAGCTGAGGAGGAAACTTAGCTATTTCATTCAGGTGTGTTGAGCCAGAATCAAATCTTAAAGTTGCAGAGCAACGACTCTTGAAGACTGGAATTTGACACCTTAAATGAGTTTATAGTCATACATTTATCAATAGTCTTCAACATTCACAGCAGAAGACTAAAAATGTGTTTCCCACTTAGTTTATTTCTGTCCATTTTTTCTCTGTCATGCAGGAGATTGTCAGCTATAACTGCCGTGGACTTGTTGCCAACATGCCCCTCTTTGCCAACACCGACCCTCACTTTGTCACCGTGATCCTGACCAAGCTGCGCTTTGAAGTTTTCCAGCCAGGAGACTATGTAATACGAGAGGGAACACTGGGTCGGAAAATGTATTTCATCCAGCATGGCACCGTCACTATTATCCCGCGTGGCAGTAAGGAGTTAATGCTCAATGATGGAGCCTACTTTGGAGGTAAATACAGTGGAGTATTAAACCTCTATTTAGCTACTTATCAAATCTATGAGAGTCTTCATTGTTTACATTATTGCTGCCCTTCTTCTATAAAATCAACCACCGAACCCTTGGTTGTAACTTCACTACATTTTCCAACTAATCTTTACTATTTCTTCTGAATTTCTAATGGGAAGTGTAATTTTTGGTCATTGGCTTGATGTCATTTAGAAGAAAAAAATAACATTTATGAAATATTACACTCTGCAAAAGCAATAACGATAATGTGCAAATTGCTTGATTATAATTATACTGTAAATACGTTTTGCAGTGTAGGTTTTTTTTTATCTTGCACTGTGAAAAAAAAAACTAAATCTTACCATGAATTTTTCTTGAGCAAACAAGAAAAATTCACTTGAAATAAGACAAAACTAACTTACAAATAGCATTTCTGCAAGATATAGGAGCTTGTTTTAAGTAAATTATTTCTTAATATCAATAACAAGTACTAGTTCCACTGGCATATTATTTCACTTATTCCAATACATTTTTCCAATACTATAAGTAAAATAATCATCCTATTTTTAAGTCAATATTAAGGAATTATGGACTTAAAACTAGCTCCAATGTCTTGTTGAAAAGTTACTTGAAGTGCACTAAAATATTTGGACTAGAAACTAGACCAAAAATATTTAGAAAGATTTTGTGTTCTTTTTCAGCGTGTCGAGTTTTTCTTCTGCCTTTATGACTAAACCGATTATTTTTCTTGGTTCAGAGATCTGCCTACTAACTCAGGGCCGACGGACGGCCAGCGTGAGGGCTGACACCTACTGTCGCCTTTATTCGCTAAGCGTGGACGACTTCAACGAAGTCCTGGAGGAGCATCCTCTGATGAGGCGGGCTTTTGAGAGCGTGGCTGTGGAGCGACTGGATCGAGTTTCACGTAGATCCAGTTATCAACCTCCAACAACTGAGTCTGAGTGAAATAAGAAGAAAGAGAAAGAGACTCCAGACAGACAAAGCACTTTTTAACAGATCTCAAGAAAATAAAAAATACAGACATTATTAAATGCTGCATCACTTGATTGAAACTATTGCACATTCATTAATTAGAATTTGTCACTTGAATATTAAAATTCAACATAATGTTTACTTGGATTTTATTGATGTTCACAGACTGAATAAACCTTTGTCATTTCTTTTTCTCTTTTTTTCTATATGAATAGAGCCACATGTTTGTTTTTAAACAAGTTATAGACTGTAAGCCATATAAATCAGGTGTTCAAGCAGAAACACATCCAAAAAATGCACTGGACCTCAAGGACTGGATTTCTGTTTGCCCAGCACTGGGATGGGAGCACCAGATGGTGGTGCATCATAAAGCTTTCTGATTCAAATGATCCCTAAGATCTGTATGTTGTGTCACATGGAGGTTAATACCGATGGGCGATAAGCTCCAGTGATGTAATAACTCAACTGTGACTGCAGCTGCAGGTGGTGGTGAACTTTTACATCACCCTATTTTTCTCATTTGTCATTGTCAGGATTTATAGATACACTGGGTTTCAAAGAATAATGTATTTTTAAATGATCAGACGCACAAAAAATAAATAAATGAGTAAATCTCTCAGTATGTTATTAGTTTACCAGATTGAATCACTTAAATTCTGCTGATATAGGATTCTTGTCAAGCACTTTTCACCAGGAAGAGAGGCAAAGGCAGGCGGAGAAAAGATAAAACTGAGTTTGTATTTTTCAACTGCCTCTTGTTTTACATGCTTAAGATCCTGCTAATAAAGTTTGTTTATAAAGTGTTTTGGTCAAAACAGGTCTTTACTAGAGTGGTGATAATATTTTAAATTGTATAAAATAAAATTTGAGGGATAAATTGCTTTCCATGTTTGCAGAGCTGTAATTAGACCTTCTCTGACTGGGTTTCTGTCGAAATGTTTATATTTTGCTTGCACTGATTATGCTGAGTAAATATGAATATTTCTGACCCCCAGACATAATAATGAGTTTTCCAAAGCAGCTGTCATAGAACGACAAAGAACATTAGCTTATATTTGTACACATTGCATTGATTTTTTTAATTTCTCTATATTTATATTTATGTCCATCTGAAACCTTTGTGTGTTGTGCAAAGAGTGTAAGCACTGAAAGAAAAATATTTCTGTACATCACAGATGGCAGATGATGCAGATGTTTTTCTAAATAACAACTAATAATTCAGTACTACGTAAGAGATCTGATGTTGGTGCAATCTTATAGATATTTGTTTTACTGTAATTTTTATATTAAAATGTCTTTTGGGGGACTTTTTCCAGGGAATGACTTTGGTTATGTATTAAATGGTGAACACAGGCTGTCCAAGAAATTATTAATGTAAGAGTAAAACACTATATAAAAAGAAAATCTGCTTACGATTTTGAGTAAAAAATCGTTATGTTTTATTTCACATTTAAAAATGATGTCATTAGATAAACAAAACTATGAACTTATGAGCAAATTCCAACATTTTAAAGACTACTATGAAAGTAAAGAACATAATTACAAATTTAAGAATAAGAAAGACTTTTTTAGATCATATTTCTTCTTCTGGTTAAAACGTATAAAACCAGTATTTACAGTCGCTACTTCACCTCCAAATGGTACAACAGGCACAGAAAATTAATAGGACAAAGCTTGTGTACAGACAAAAAGTCTCAGTTTAACATAAACTGTATGTGTGTCTGTGCATTTCGGTAAAAACATGTTTATTCTTCATTTAGTGAAGTAACTCAAAGTGGGTAGTATCCAGAAATATTATTTCAGTAAGAGTAGCAGTATTCATAATAATATCACTCAAGTAAAAGTAAAAAATACTCTGTAGTAATTTTTTTTTTCAACTAAATGCAACTGAGTAAATGTAAATGTAATATATAATTGAGTCACAGCCTATTTCAATTCGCATATAACACAACATAAGATTCACAAAATTAAAAAATGCCATTCATTTTAATGAGTTAAAATATATTCCAGGCATTATTAAATAACATTACCAAACATTTTGTCTGGTAAGGTTACATATGCTCTGTAGGGTCAGACTAATGTTATGAAAATTTTTTTTTCTTCCAGTCCATATATAACAGAGCTGCTTCTGCGGCGCTGTTATTAATTACATCCGGGTCACTTACTCTGCTTCCGGCAGAGCTGTGTTTCATAAACCTCTAACGTAGACAGAAGGTAAGTTAGGCGGATTGTTTTTGTTGGTTATTATTGACTCCTGCTGCAGGTTAGATATCTGCCTCTGATAGCTATACAGTGAATTAACCAGTTAGCACTTATGTGTGTGAAATTAGCATGTAGCTCCGTGGATCCGCTGCTTTAATTCCACTACAAGGTTAACCGCTATGCTAACTAGAGTTAGCATGAGGTCAGTTTGATCAACACAATCCCTGTTTATTAATACCTTGCTTTGTTTAATAAATTTATATATATATATTAATAATTATGTAATTTTAATTGTAACAACTCAACTACTTTGATCACAATTTCTCTTCCCATTTTAGGTTACTTTGTACATCTGACGTAACACAAAATATGAAAATCTCTGAAATATCAAAATAAGTATAATTGTGGGATTATTCTTAAAAGTTACAGCTCTGTTGTTTTTGTTTTTAAGTTGTTGTTTTGGATGTAAAGGTTAACGTGATGTAACCATCGATAAGTGTCTTATTTTTGTGGATTTTACTTTGAGATTCTAGTTATGACACAATATGCTTTTATTTAATTTAATAAAACAAGTATCTGAGCTAAATAAAATATATATTTTACGTATAATTTGTTTTCCCACGTTCAAAATTATTTTTCAGTTTTCATTTTTTGTTTGTTTCAAAAATAAAAACATTGATCCAATACAGAAAAACACCCCTCAATTGACTTAAAACGTTTCTTATTTAAAAACACGGTCATAAATGTACTGAATTACAAATATATTTAATAACTCTGCAGCAGTACAGCATACTTATATACACTGAAAGCTTCACAGGTTTGGTCAAACATGCAAAAGCAACACAACTTGGTGCTTTTGTGGTATACTAGCCCGATTTTTCCTAAATTTTTCCCAATATTTTGATAAGGTTAACCACAAAGATTACATATAAAGCCAAAAAAGAAACTTAGAAAGACATTCAAACAGCCTGGAGAACTACTGACAAAGACCAATTTAAAGACAAAGAACTACTGAAAAAGTAGTTCTTTGTCAGAACTACTGACAAAGACCAATTTCAAAGATTACAAGATAATTTTACATTTGCCGTTTGTCCAGGAGGTTCTGCAAGATAAATTTGTTTACATTCAGTAATGGTTTGTGTACAAACAACATGGGGCAATTATTGGATCCTAAATGTGTGATAACTACATATATCTTATAAATTTGTTGGGTGTTTTATTATAACACTGTATTTTCACTTGTCACTTGAAGTGCACTTCAAACCTCACATGTTTCTGTTCTGTCAGCCATTTTTGACAAGAAGAGCTGTGTGTTATGAAAAATATTCGTCCAATATTAACTTTTTTATTTCATTTTCAGATGAAAAAAAATTTGGATTTCTGTCTTCCTGAATTAAAATAATTTGAGAGCTCTGATGCTGAAGTTTTAAAGCTACTGCTCTTTGTGTTTTCTGCTGGAAGGATGCTGTCCTTGTCTCGTTCGGTGGTGGGTGCCGTGGCCCGCGCTCCGGCTGCAGTCAGCCAAGGAGGTGTGACCGCTCTCTGTCGATTCAACAGCACTGCACAGGTACATTGTCTGTTTTTAATAGAACTTTTAAATTGTTTAACTTTCAAAAAGCATATACAAAAATATGTTTTTATTTAACCAGAGTGCTCCAAAGAAAACTAAATTTGGCCCACTGGCTGACGAGGATAGAATTTTCACAAATCTTTATGGTCGTCATGACTGGAGGTAACATGACTTTTACTTTTTTGCTTAATCCAGAGTATCATAACGTTCATTCAGCACACTAGGGCAATTAAAATGGTTTTATAAAAAAGAATAATTTACAATATTTACCTGCTTTTTGCTTCCCGTTAGGCTAAACGGGGCACTGAAGCGTGGCGACTGGTACAAAACCAAGGAGATCCTTTTGAAGGGGGTCGACTGGATTCTCAATGAGATCAAGGTTTCTGGTCTGCGGGGGAGAGGCGGAGCCGGGTTCCCAACTGGCATGAAGTGGAGTTTCATGAACAAACCCAGCGACGGCCGGTCAGTGCAGAGAGCCTGGCAGATTTACCTCTGATCTCCTCATTATATTTTGTTTTAAAGCCTTTAATAATATAGAAATGGAGTCAAGAAGCTAATTATTATATTGGTAATCTCCAGATTGGTGCTAGGTTTGGATAGAAGTGGAAGAAGAAAAAAATATACATTACAGATAAATATTTGTTTCCTTTTTTAGTTATCGATTATTCTGTTGATTATTTTGATAAAAACATTTTGCACATGTTTCTAAGCCTTTTTCATACAATATTAGAAATGCATTAAAAATGTAAACAAAGAAGATACTTCAATTCCTTTTTTAAAATGAGAAAATAAACATTTTATTGCCTCTAATGCAATAGCATGACATTCCCTTAGTACAAGCTGGATGATTTGTAGCAAATGATGCAGTTAAAAATACTTCTAACATCAGCATGTGAAAAGCTCAACCCTTTCTGCTTGAATTAAAGTAAGTACAGTGAATGATCTGTTTATTCTTTTTTTTTTTTTTTGGATTAACTGATTAACAACTAAATAGTAAAAGGAGTTTTTTTTAGCATTTGAACCAGGTGAAGCTAAAACAATGCCACTTAAGCAGTTTTTGGGTAGAAGAAAGTTTTTATTTTATTTCTTATCGTTAATGTACGGTATATATTTTTGTACAGTTTTGGCTTAATTACTGTTCATAGTGTGTTGTTCTCTCAGCAAAATTGCCTTTTTTGTGTAACATGAGATTAATTGATTACAAAATTAGTTGATAATTTTAATAATCAATTAAATCATGATTTATCTGCTTAATCGTTTCAATCTTGTTCAAGACTTTATTCACAGTTCTATTGTCTAAATGTTAGGTTCAGCTTTCTTTCCTTAAATACAGATAGAAATATTTTTTTTAAATGTTCCACTTGTATTTAGTATTGAACCAATCATTGATTTCCTTAATAGCTGAAATGAAAACAAAGAATTTCATAAATGTTTATCAGTTAGTTAATCTATTAACTTCTCCTCTGGATAATTTGGTTCTTCTGCTCACAGTCATGTTGTTGCTCTTAGAGTTCAGTTTTATCCAATGGGAAACTAGTTCTATTTTCCATGATTGTTGCTGCTTTTCCTACATGACTTGACCCAGTTTCGTGTCTGTATTTTAGGCCAAAGTATCTGGTGGTGAATGCGGACGAAGGAGAGCCTGGAACCTGCAAGGACAGAGAGATCATGAGGAGCGACCCGCACAAGCTGGTGGAGGGCTGCCTGATCGCAGGCCGGGCCATGGGGGCTCGTGCTGCTTACATCTACATCAGAGGAGAGTTTTACAACGAGTCGTCCAACCTGCAGGTGAATGTGTGCACATAGACAGCGTGACAGAGTTTATTAAACAGCTGTTGTATAATGCAGAAAGCATTGATTAAAAAATATGTGTAAAACTATATCTATTGGTGTTAAATTTTCTAAATAATGAATAGTCAAAATTTTAAAAGGAAAGTGGCAAAAGGACATACAAACATTTCAGTATTGACATAACTTACATATACAGCTGTGGGAAAAATTAACCACTGCACTGAACCCATTGAAAACCTCCTGGTTATTCCACCAAATATTGATTTCTGAACTCTTCCTGAGTTAAAATTTTAGTATTGTTGTTTCTAACTGAAATAAACTTGTTGTCTTTGCATTATTTCGGGTCTGAAATCACTTCATCTTTTAGTCATTTCTCATTTTCTGCAAATAAATACAAATTTTTTGCTTGGAATTTTTTGTTGTCAGAACCTCATAGAATAAAATAATAATGTTCATTTAACTCTAACACTAACATATACCTATAAAGAGTAGTGAACCCATCTTTCTTTTTCAGGTGGCCATCAATGAGGCGTATGCTGCTGGGCTGATTGGAAAGAACGCCTGTGGCTCTGGTTACGACTTTGATGTGTTTGTGATGCGTGGGGCCGGCGCGTACATCTGTGGAGAGGAAACCGCCCTCATAGAGTCCCTGGAGGGGAAGCAGGGGAAGCCGCGTCTCAAGCCTCCGTTCCCTGCAGATGTTGGTGAGTTCAGGCAGCAAATAACATCCGTTCGTCCCAGTGGGTTCCTCCTGCCAACTCGCGTGTTTTCTCCTCTTGTTGAAGGTGTGTTTGGTTGCCCGACGACAGTCGCCAACGTGGAGACGGTGTCCGTGGCGCCCACCATCTGTCGCCGTGGAGGGTCGTGGTTCTTGAGCTTCGGCAGGGAGAGAAACTCTGGCACAAAACTGTTCAACATCTCGGGTCATGTGAACCACCCCTGCACTGTGGAGGAGGAGATGTCCATCCCTCTGAAGGAGCTCATTGAGAGACACGCAGGTACACATCAACATGGTGGCTTTCATTTTTAAATTTGGGTGAAAACATCCATATGTGTTTCCTGCATGGTTTTATACATATGGGAAAGTCTGCCATTTGATTTCAGCACGTTAAAGCCCTGACTCTGGAAAAAAATAAAGATTTTATTCCTTCAATTACACTGTCTAAATGTTAGTCTTCAGTCAGTCCTTTCTGCTGTCTCTCTTGTGTCATTCCCTTCATTTTTGTACGGCTGCAACTAACGATTATTTTAGTAAATGATTACTCTTTTGATTATTCTGATGATAAATCTGATTTAAAAAAATGGGACATTTGCTCTTTTTTGTGTCCTCCTTTTAATGTGTTCTGCATCCTTTCATTGCTTTTGTCCTTCCTTTTTTCTTTTAACTTTCCCTGTTTTTAAATCTATTTCTTTTGAAGTGTAATTAAGTAGAAAGGTCACAAAGAGATGACCTAAATCCATCTGCCATGTTCTCCTTCAGTACAAGGGTCATAAAGTCAAAGATTAGGACGGCTTAACATAAGCGACTACATTTTTTTTTTATTCCTAACTTAATTGAAAGCAACATCTGTGCGGTAGGTGGCGTTCGTGGAGGCTGGGATAACCTGCTGGCTGTAATCCCTGGAGGATCCTCAACTCCCCTCATCCCCAAGAACGTCTGTGAAGAGGTGCTGATGGATTTCGACGGCCTCATTCAAGCCCAGACCGGCCTCGGCACGGCCGCTCTAATCGTCATGGACAAATCTGTGAGTCCTTCACCTCTGCAGAGCGACCAGACGCAGGTAGCATTGGTCATTGGTTGATTAGTGTTGCTTTTGCAGACTGATATCATCAGAGCCATTGCCCGACTGATTGAGTTCTACAAGCATGAGAGTTGTGGCCAGTGCACACCATGCAGGGAGGGTAAATGCTTCTCATTAAGTTTTTTTGTTGTTTTTTTTGCAAGGATTTATTTTCATAGACAATAAAATAATATGTTTTGTTTCGGATGCTCTGGTTGATTTCTGCAGGAGTGGACTGGATGAATAATATGATGTGGCGTTTTGTCCGCGGCGACGCGCGGCCGGCGGAGATCGATATGATCTGGGAGCTCAGCAAGCAGATCGAGGGACACACCATCTGCGCGCTGGGTGACGGTGCAGCGTGGCCCGTACAGGTAAAGACATATCAGAGAAGAGAAATCATTCCAACAGTGACAAGTAAAACCCAGTCAGAGGTAAAACCCAGTTACAAGGGGTTCTGTTGAGACTCTGCGTTTTGGGAAAAATGTCTTAAAGTGTCCAGAACTTGTTTCTGGATACTTCCAGAACTTCCTTCCCTCCTTCCATTTTTTCTTTCTTCCATCTTTCCTTTCTTCCTTCTTTATGTCTACCTTTCTTCTTTTCTACCTTTCTTCCTTGTATGCTAACTCCAGTCCTTACTTTTGCCCTTCTTTACTTTCCTTTTTTACTTGTCGTTAGTCCTCCCTTCTTTTGTCTTACCTTGTTTCCTTTCTTCCTTTCTTCCTCCTGTCTGTCCTACCTCCATTTCTTACTTTTGTTCTTTTTTCCTGTTTTTCTTTTCTTGCATCCTTCCTTTCCTCTGCCCTTCTTCCTTTTTGTCTTTCTCCCTTTATTCCAGCTGAAGTTCGGTTCCTGTTTTTTCCAGCTTACTGTAAAAGAATTAATGCCATAAACTGATTGTGAACTTTTTTGTGTTTTTAAGATAAGTTAAATAAAGTCCAATTAAATAAGAGCTCTTAAATGTTTAGTTTGTAAACATGTGGAATGGAAAGGTAAATGTGTGATTTATTTATTTTATTCACTCAAAACTAAAGTACTGTACTTGTTATGGAGATGATATTTTGGGCTGACAGGTTTTTCCTGAAATTTGACCAATCCTGTTTGTAATTGACAGTTTGTGCCACTAGATGTCACTAGTTTCCTCCCACAGTAACAAAATAATGCATTTGATTTTATTTTCTACATTATGTTCTGTCATAATCTCCTCAGTTATGAAGTTATTTATCTCTTTGACTTGATGTTGTATATTGAAGTGACATTGCTCATAAATAATCTCTTTTTTTGTGTTTTTAGGGATTAATCCGGCACTTCAGGCCTGTGATGGAAAGCCGAATCTCTGAATACCAGCAGCAGCGGAAACAAGCTGTGGCTTAAATCTCATTCTCAACGTTTTGATTTCTTAATTCTGCCTCTAAATGCCCTTAACCTTATGTCTGTAAGAAATATTTAAACTAAAGATGATATACTGTCTTTTCGCCTCGTCAGGAAACTTCGATTCTCATTACTGTCGTGTTTGGTGAAAATACCAATAAAGAAACTATTGGTTGATTTTAAGAGTTGAATTGTTTGGGTTTTTTTTGTATTACTTTAGAATTTTGGTATGTGGAAAAAAAACTGATGTTGAGATGCTAATATTCTTTATTTCAGTCTTAAGGAGTAGATCTATCCACATGAAAATACTTTAAATATTGAAACCCATGCTAATAATTCACAAAAATGAAGGTAGGAGGAGTTTTCAATAAAATCTGTCTGATTTATGAAAGAAATAGTAACTAAATTTGTAGGATATGTATTCTGGGTTCATACAAAATCTGTGAAAGAGTGGATGTAAAAGAAAATCTTTAAATTTGAAAAATATAAGCAGAACATTTTGGATCTTTAAAGATGGTTTGTGGGGAATTAGTTGATATTGACAGGAATCATCAAAGTTGAAGTACTGCTAAAATTGAAATGTATTTAAGGTATGAAGACATAAATCTGATTATAACCACTATATTAAGTTATTTTCTGTTTGAGCTAAGATATTAGGTCTTTACCTTTGACACGGTTTTGCATCAAAAATTGATTTTCAGTGTTTCATCCAGAACTTATCAGAGGAGCTGGTTCAACAAGATAGGAGTCGATGAAAGATGTGGCTCTCATTTATTTAGATAGATTAGGAACTGCAAGTATACCTACCAGTGTGAGAGAAATGTAGTTTGTTAGGAACTATAGTGTCTTTAGGATAAGACAGTGCTGGAAGGGTAATCTTTCTACATTTAGTTGCAAAACAATCACAAACTTCAATGTATTTAAGAGGATTGTGTGTGACAGACCACCATAGAGCATAAATAGAAATCTGAGAAGTGTGGCATGCAGTTTTACTAATCCCCTTCTTACTTTTCAATAAAATCTATGGAAAACAATTGCTTCCAAAAATCTAACTAGGAAATTGATTCCATCTGTGTAGTTTAATTTGAGTATGAATACGGCTGTTGCAATTCTCTATAGTCAACTAGCATCAAGAAACACACCAGGCAAATCAAGGTTAATGTGGAGAATTACAAAGAAACCTGAGTGACTTTTTTTGGGAAAAAATTACTTTTAGGACTAATTTTACTCTTTTACTGGAGTAATTTTATTGTGAAGTATTTCTACTCTCACTGTGAGCAACTTCACTGAATGAAGAACATGTTTGTTTTAACCAAAGAAATTACCAGATACACTAGCCCGCAGTTTTTTGTTAAAATTTTGAGTTTTATTTTTGAAAAAAAAATTATTTTGCCTGATTCTATTTTGTAGTTTTGTTATTTATATAAATTACTTTCAGTTTTAGCTTTAATATATCAATATTCCCACGTATTTTTATATTTTAGTGTAATGTAACTTTTTTAAATGACATGATTGATGTTTTGATTATCAATCATTTTTACTACCTTCTATTACTTACTAAAAAATTTACTAAGTACTTTAGTAGCCTTTTTACAAAATACTTATGTCACTCTTAATTTCTTGAATCTTCTACTTTTTATTTTTACTTGAGTAAAAATAAGCTGTAGTAGTGCTACTCTTACTTGAGTACAATTATGGCGCCGCTCTAGCTTTGCAGCGGCGAACTCTAATCTCGCGAGATTTCCTATTCCCTCGTCACGTGACGGGGGCTAAACAACGGCTTCTTTTCCGTGGACGCTGCAGATAGTGCTAAAGCAAGTTTGGATTTGTTTTATGTGAAAGATTGATCATTTAACAATCGCATAAATTGTAAAACGGGCATAGAAAATGTTTTTTAATTCAATTATTTTTTTAAGTTGAAACCAAATGGCGTAGCTTGCCCTGTGTCCTCCATCGTGGTGCAACGGTTGTCGTAATTTTACACCCGAGTATTTTAGAGATATAACGCAGTTATCACGTGCTTTGTTGTCCTTTTATTATTGTTTGGTATTTAAGTTGATTTTAAATGACAGTGGTGTGCTTATCTTACAGTTTGATGTGGATCTGAGCTCGGTGAAAGCATCAAGATGGAAATGAAAATAGAGCAAGTGATTGTTGGAAATGAAATGAAGTCGTCTTCTGCAGAGACCAAATCTGACCCTGTGGGCGGCCCGGAGTACTGTAAGCTGATATTTACTGTACTATTACTACAAAGAACATGAAAAGTGACAAGTCTCCTCTGTCTTCTTTGTAAGCTTTTAGAATAAAACATAATGTTGGAACATTTTAGGCTGAATTAGTAATCTTCATTGATCCTCTGATTCAAAATGTACAGCATTTCAGTTGTATGACCTGAAATGCTGTGTGGATGTGTATTAATGTCTGAGCAACTGACAACCTCAATTTCCCTACGGGATTAATAAAGTTTAACCTAACCTAACCTAGATTTCTCTGTAAAAATTTGAGTATTGATTGAGTTGGACTTCCCCAAGGTTCAATGCTCGCCCCATTGATGTTTTTATTTTGTGTTATTCCCTCAAAGATTTATTCTTAAATTCAGAAGAGGTGGTTGAAACATATTCTTTGGTATGTTGTGGAAAGTTCAGACCTAGATGACATGAAATTAAGTAAAATGTCAGAGAGAAAATAAAATAATTAAGAAGAATATCCTACTATCCGTGGTGGTAGGGCCCCAGGGGTGGATGAGATTTGTCCTGGGTTCCTTGAGGCTCTGGATGTTGTAGGGTTGTGTTGGCTGACATGACTCTGCAATATTGCATGAACATCGGGGGCAGTTCCCCTGGATTGGCAGACTGGGGTGGTGGTTCACCTGTTCAAATAAGGGGACCGGAGGGTGTGCTCCAATTATAGAGGGGTCACACTCTTAAGCCTCCCTGGCAAGGTATATTCAGGGGTCCTGGAGAGGAGGGTCCGTCGGATAGGTCAGGGGTCGGCAACCCAAAATGTTGAAAGAGCCATATTGGACCAAAAAAACAAAAAACAAATCTGTCTGGAGCCGCAAAAAAGTAAAAGCCTTATAAAAGGCTTGTAATGAAGGCAAAACAGGCTTTAAGTGTTTATTTTAGCCTATTATCAAAATGACTAAGTGTATACATAATTAG
>CAEGAG010187542.1:0-35127 GCA_903067065.1 Brachyrhaphis terrabensis
ACAAGAACCATACCATACGCAACTAAAACTCAACACGAGGAACCCTACACACGTTTCAGAAGTCAAACAGTTGATCTGACCTGCCACTATCAGCAGTTGCTCTGCAGTCTCTATGCTACCAATCGATGGTTCACACACGAATTAATGCAGTTGTGGAATATCTTCCAAATCCCTCACTCATTTGTGAATCATACTAAGTAGCAGCGGACAGAGCAAACTAACTGAACAACGTGATGAGGATTCACTGATGGGTCCCCGAGCTGCGGTAATGTTGATCTGCTGGGCTAACAACGATTGATGCAGAAATATATCAGGTTGAACAAGTGTGAAGAACATTAGGTGCAATTCTCATCGTATTGGCCTTTCCTTCAGCAACAAATTCGCTCCACTGAAGCGTTAAGCTTGTTAGAGAAGGACATCAACCAGGTCAACCCTGGACGTGTGAAAACACCTGGACGGTATCTAAATAAGAGCACATATTCATGGCCAAGAGTGTATAGAAAAGCGTAGCAGCCATCTGACCAGCAGTGTGCAGCAACAGGTGGGGGAAGGAGGTGTTAGATTATGCTTTGCTCAGTACAGATGCAGAAAAACTTGTTTCACTTTCATTTAGCAACTTTATTCTGCAGGATGATGGTCTACTCTGACATGGGTAAATGGGCCGCGCCTAAGGCCTGACATGTTTCTATGATATGTCCACCTTCTCTAATGAAGAGAAAACAGCCTTTTCCTCACATCATGCATAATCTGCCTAACACACACACACACGAACACACTCTGAGGTAAGATTTAAATCCAATCTGTCTGCACAGGACTTATCTCCATACGGCGGTCCGCTCTGATGCCTCCAGGCATTTCCTCAATTATACACATCATAGACACAGACAGTGAAGCAGACAGCTGAATATTTCCTGATAATCCTGTCTGAGGTCCGTCCGCTGCCTTTGACTAACAGAGAGTGAGTCCGTTCTAGACGTGCTCTGAAGGCGCCTGTAGGATGAAATAGAAAAGCAGCCAGTAGCGCTGGGTGTGGAGGCCCAGGCGGTCAACAGGAACACCAGGTTTCTTCCATAAGAAGCTTCTGCCAACATCTGGCCTTCACCATCCTCTCACCTGCTTGGACTGACTGGATTCCTCAGCTCAGAGTCAGCTAAGGTCATGGGAAAGTGGAAACTTTTTCATTTCTTCCGTGCTGACAGGTACTGCCTGAGTAAGTTTCAATATAGCAAACCTGCACTAATAAATTACGGGATAATTACACTCAAATATTGGAAAACATACAAGGACAGGTTTGTTTTCTTTCAGACTTTTTAGTTTAGATAGAAACCCTCGAGCTCTTTCTTGTTATTGTGCATATTTTGGATTTGGTACAGCAGCTAGAAAGGCACAATAAATAAAGCAGAACACATTATTTATGTGTTCTCTTCATAACATTAAGCGTTATGAAGAGAAACACAAGATTTGAATTATAACAGCAATGGCCTTTTTACTTCCAGGGAACATTTCTGAGCCTCATGGTTTCAGTAAAGGCAGGGAGCTGAAGCTGGGTGTAAGAATGATTCTTTAGGAAAATTCAGTGGTTATGAGATCTAAAAATAACAATTGAGTGTCATGTGAGAGATTTAAGGGCCTTCTATAAGCCTAAAGAGCGTCAAGATTTCCAACCTAATAATTTTTTTAAAATAATTTTTCATCATTTGTACCAAAAGGTTGTAAAGGCAAAACAGTAATGAGTTTAGGAGAATATCAACGACTAATAAAAGGGACCAGTGTAGACAAGCCAATAAATCTAATCAATACAACCAATTAAGAGGCATTATGCCACAGAGCTCTGACTGAAGAAGCCTGTCACCCTTTGGCTTTTAGCCCAGACTTGTGAACTTGTGGGAGCAGCTCACTTCATGAGCTTAAAGTTTTTGAGTTAAACATCTTTAGGATGCACAGGTGCCTCCCATGAATATTCTTACTAATCAATAACAATGCTTAGAAATTGACTTTAAGTCAGACTAGTGAGTGCAAGGAAGCTAAAACAAGATAATTTGGTTAAGTTGCAGCTCTGGATGGATTCTGGGGAACCTTCAGGTAAGGACGTAAAAACTAACCGAGCCCAAAAATAACCGTTAGAATTCCAAAGGTTAACATCACTTTTTCAAAGTCCTGTAGTGTCAGATAAGCAGGAACACAGCTGATTTTGTCCTCATGCCTTAATGGGTTTGATTCAAAATGAGGGTTGAACTTGTGTTAAAGGGGTTGAAAAGCAGGTGTGAAGTGTGGTGTACACAGAGCTGGTTTTCAGTGAAACTATAACATTTCATGAGTAGGCCTACGACAAACAACAAATAGAGCCTACACCTTCCACACCAAATAGAAAAACGGACCGGAACAAGAACCATACCATACGCAACTAAAACTCAACACGAGGAACCCTACACACGTTTCAGAAGTCAAACAGTTGATCTCACCTGCCACTATCAGCCGAGCAATCAAAGCTACCCACTAGCATGGAAAAGATTAAGCTAATTACAAATTCATTGTGACTTTGACTATGACGGATTTGCAACTTCCAACAGTCACTAAGAACCAGCTAGAGTGTTGTGTGTTCTAAATGTTTGCAGAAGGCAGCAGATTGCTAAGAAGGATTTACTTTAGTTAGTGATGAAGTGAGAGATCTTGAACTAATTATTGTATTGCATAATAGTAATGAAGATCAGCAACACGCCACTACAGTGTTACAATTCACTTAATGTTTGGACTCCGACCAGGAGTAAGGAACTTGTCTAAACATTGGCCAACCAGTCCTCTGAGGACGCTCCGTCAGAATATTACCCAGCGTTGTAATTTCACAGGCTGTGATTTTGCTCCATGAACCTCAAATACAACACATATTCTGTCAAACTCTCAGAACAAGCCTGCAGCCATGCACAACATCTGCCACCATCTATCAGCAGAGGATTACGGGCCGCTGGAGGAGGATTAATTTGTTGCTAATCTTTACTTCTCAGCTGGAGGGAGCCCAGCACACACCGACGCAACGCAGCACACTGGGCTGTGTGGGTCCAAACTCTGACATTCACTCTGGTTTTGTTGCATTGTGTGTGTTACCCTGTCATCCTGTATGGAAAGAAATGACTGGGGTATGAATGAACAATGGAGGCCAAACAGAGGAGAGAGAGATGCGGTGATTAGCGATGTTGGCACAACTTCATTAACCTAAGCTCTGTGAGAAAAGTTATTCAGCCCGAACGCTGGCTATTAAACCAATCAACTCTCGGGTGATGATTGGCTCCATGCAGGTCTTTCAAATTAAAGCGCCAGATTGAATCTCATTAATGATGATTACAGACAAGAGGAAAATACACAGGCAATTAAAATCCGCACTCAGGCTCATATAGGAAGAAAATACCTGGTAGTTATCTAAAGCAGACTTTAACTTAACTCTGTCTGCTGGTGGAGAGATAACCTGACAGTATCAGAGAGTATCAAAGACAGTTTTGTCATATTGATCTGCATAATCAGATCAACCATGAAAAGATTATTTTACTCCCGGTAAGAAAAAAAACAACAAACTACTTAATTAGTTAAGTAGTTTGTTGTTGTTAATTAGTCCAAGATGGTCCTTATTGAAGATATGATATTAGAATAACTGTCTAGCTGCATTAATACATAGAGGACAGTAAAACACTGGTTTAAACAAATGTATGCACTGCTCACATTAAAATTGTAATGATGTGGGCATAAAGGTAAGGAGCACAATACAATAAATAAATAAACTGAGTTTTGTGTGGCATTAATGTTACAAATATAGAGTCACTAAATTAGAAACTAATTGAATAAAAAACATACAGAGGATTCCTGCCTTTAGTATTCATGAAGATTTCTTTGGAACTCTGAATTATTTGTGGAAAATCCACCTGGTTGGGGGCTCTATTAAAAAAAGAATGAAGATTGAAATACCTTGACATACTTCCATCTGACATTTGTAAAGCAGCCAATCCAGAAGTGCCATTGAGCTTCCATGGCACTGATTGGCTGAAACCCCAAGAGGTGAGATAAGAAAGAGCAGGGATGTTAGCTTCTGCAGCAGCACTGAGACGATTTTCACTGTGCGAATTAATGCATATCAAGGTATATCTATGAAACTGGACAACAGGAAGTGGTTTTAGACAGAAATGCAACTGAAAATCTACTGAAAAACTTGAAACTGATTTATTTTGCCATGAAGAATGGGCAATCTGAATATGAAAAGTTGGTATGAACATACCGCACAAGACTTACAGCTGAAATGGTACTTTGGCTTTTATGAAGTGTTACAAAAAAAAGCTTCAGCACCTTCAGTTCAGTCTGAAGACATGTGGAGTCTAACCCCTGCAGAAACCCCTCAGGAAACCCCACAGGAGGCTCCTCTCAACTGCAAGATATTTACTGGAGTGAAAAAGTTGCAACTGATTACCAGAAAGGAATCCAAGTTGGTTGACTTGGCCGGAGACTGAGAGGTGTACGCTTCGCAGGATGACTTCATGAAGGAGAGGTAAATAGAAACACTGTGAAAATAGTAGAGAAACTGCGAAAGCAAAAGCCGATGGTGGTGAAGGCATTTATTTTGGAGAAATGGAACATTTGAATGACCTCCAGTATGACTCTGTTAGGTGAGAGAGCTGTAGATTACAAAGATCTGTGATGTGAATTTCCATTCTTAAACTAGTGACAGGCCAGGTGGGTCAAACTTAGTTTTCATTATCAAAAATCTAAACGTTTTTAAAGGGCCGGTTGTGACAGAATGTATTGATAGAACCCATTAAAATAAAATAATATTGAACATCTTTTTGCACTGATCAGTCCATCCAGGATTTTGTGATTGTCATTCTTGTAATCAAAATCACAGATTTCCTGGTGCTAATTTAGAAATATTTGAAAGACATTTTTTACAATATTTGCACCCATGTTAAATGTGACTTTTTATCAACTGTTGTATCAGTCACAGACTATAGTCTTTGGCCAATTTTGAGAAAAAAATTCAGTAAAATCAGAAAAAATGTGGGGATCTGTTGATTTTGTGTGAATTTTGTGGATTTGTGGAGAAACTGAAGGGGCGTATTTGAAGTCCAGACGGCCACATAAAAAGCTGCAGCGGGCCAGATTCGACACGCGTGTGGTAGGCTCACATGTTTGTTTTGGATGTATTTACCCAGAAATCCCTGCGCCTATAGTCCACTTCATCTGGTCTGCTTGGTGTTTACAGATGCATTTGAATGCACCAGAGTTCACTTCAACCAAATTGAAACCTAAGATGAGAGTTTACTTCTTTGGTCCATTATACATTCACACCTCCCAAAATGAACCGGACTTTCTAGGCAAACGAATTGGAGTTGGATTAAAGCGAACCAAACGGGCTTGTTGGGAATGTAGCCTAAAAGGCCCCTGTTGTTGGAAACTCCACTGGATATGGGACACAGTCCAAAACTGTGACAGCTCTGAACATAGCATTGCTCGAACATAGAGCAGAACACACACACTTTTCTCATCTTATGTATCCTCTGAGGAGAAGGAGAAAAAGACAGTGTTCTCTTGCAAACACAAGAACAAGTATAGATTCCTTGTTCTTCATGTGTATCGTGTTTAATAATTGTTTTCCTGTCATAATTTGGATGACAAGAAAGTAGAAAACTGCATCCACTCCAGCTTTGTGTGTGTGAGCCCTTTATGCACGAGGCTGTTTGACATATATGAACATTTGACAGACACTTCAGAACATCCAGAACCACCAGGATACAAATGGATGAAAAGAGATCAGAACAGCAGATGAACTCTCTGAACTTCCACACAAACGCCCAACGGGAATCACACCCAACACCTCCAACCTGCAAGAAAATCCAAGAAAACATGAGCTAAGTAAAGAAGAAAGGGATTCCGGAAGATGTTGGAGGCTTGTGATCCCTGAGACCTGACGGAAAACTGACAAGCTGAGATATGGTCTGAGAACATCACTGACCAGCAGGCGGGCGGGGAGACAAAGTCATCAGACAACAACAGACAGCAACAATTAGAGCATCTCTACAGGGTACAGCACGGCCTGATCCCCGGCTCCCCTGGTGTCTTTCATCTGGACTCCAGGGGGAAATGCATAAAACATCTGAAGCTGGAGAGTTGCTCTCCAGCTTCAGATGTTTTATGCATGTCAGAAAAACAAGAGCTGCTGAGAAATTCATGAGGTATTGTTTTTAATACCTTCAGATCACAGGATACATGTCAATAATGGAAACGTGACGTCAAATAAGTTCTCTTTAAAATCCATTAGTCAAACCCTCTTTCATAAGCTCAATAAAAAATGACAGTCGATGGAATCGATAGCTATTAAGTTTAATCCATCACTGGACCAGAACACCAGTAACATCTGTAAGGACTGCTTTGAAGCTGCTTGGTCAGTTAATGTGCTAATAAAACTTTGTCCTTCTCTCTGCTCTCTGACCCCGCTCTGCATCCATGAAGCTTTCTTTTCCACTTCCTCTGGGGTCAGAGTTCAGACATTATTTGAGCTTTAGAGATGTTGATCATCTGCTCCTGGTTGTAAATAAAACACTTTATGGTGGGGAAACATTGCCACTGGTTACGCATCATATCTGTCAATTGTAAAAACGTAAGACTGAAAATCCTTCCAGCTACACAGCGTCCAAAACAGAGAGACTAACAGTCTTATAGAAGCAATGTGTTAGCAGAACACAACTATGAACAACAAAATCCAAACTAAGACCACAGAGCTACTGCCACCATGTAAACTACAGCACAGACCATAAAAATAAAAATATGTTTTCTAACTAGCTGCACAATTAAATCTAAGGTAAATTCTGAAAGTATATGTATATGTATAAATGTCACCTGATGGATTATTTCCTCACACAGAAAAACTCTGCTCCCTTATTGCTTTTTTTATAAATACTTCTTGAATTGCCTAAAACTTAATAATCTAATTCATCCAATGAACAACATTGTCACATTGCAGTTTCTTCCATTTTTCTACAATTTATGAAAAACAACTGTATGCCTTTAAAAAATGCTGCTGCACTAACAATTGTTTTAATTCAACATTTTCTGTGTGAATGTATTTGTGTCTTTGATAAAGGTGATGATAAAAGTACCCAGTGCATTTGTTGGCTTTATTAAAATGTTAAGTCCAAACTGTTAAGCTACAAACAGCATTACCCACAGAAAAACATCCAGGTGAGTTTATGCTCCACAAAATTAAAACACCGCCTCTCCCCCCCCCAGGCCCACACACACCGCGCCAGTGTACTGTCCTTCTCATTGAATCACAGGACAATCAGATAGTCATTGTCATAAATTATCATTTTTCCTCCAGGTTTGCAATTATTTCATCAAAGCAGAGGTGACATTGTTCCAGCAGCAGCAGCAGCTCTTTAGCTGTAGAGCAAACATCCACAACCATCAATTGTTTTGTGAGTCACCTAGAAAAACGATCTTGGCTCTTCCAACTCTGCCTGGTTTAACAGAAACTTGGAGCTTAGGAATGTAGCATTCATAAAAAAAGAAAGAAAATCATCTCTCATCTATTGTGGTAACTATGCATTATAAACCACAGGGGTGCGATACTTGTTGAAAACAGGTGAAGTGTTGTGTCGTCCTGCGTGAAGGCAAAGAAGCACGACGTAAAGACAGATGAGTCAGGCTCCAGCAGAGGAAGAAGGGACGTGAAGTGATTGTTGAGGAGATGAGTAATCGCTCCAAGCTGAGCAGAAGGAGCCAGCGCTGCTAAAAGCTCACCAGAGAAAGCAGAAGAGGAATGAGACCCAGGTGGAGTGATGCGGCGGCCGCTGCAGGCCAGGGAGGGAAGCTTTTGCTGCCAACAGCCTGAATCAAAGAGATCTCCAGGAAATTAACTGAAACGTATTATTTCCTCACACACAATGATTCCTTTAGTGCGTCGCTTTTGTTTAATAGATTAAAACATGGTGGAATCTGTTGTAGAAGTTCACTTTAAATAATGCTGCATGTGAAGGAGATCAGACATGTAAAACCTAAGCATTCTGTACATCAGGCAGCAAATGGGCACTGAGTTCACCTACAGTTCCACCTTTAATAACCTGATAGTACTGATAATTTTGTTGTCTCTGTTCCCTTGTTCTCCTGTAAACAGGATGTCTGTGCAACAAGTTGTTCATTTGTCTATGTAACTGTGTAAATTAAGGCCTTAAAATATCTTAATTTCATTAAGGTTTGCCTTGACTATGGTAATTATAAGTCCTAAATTTTGTCAAGGCAGCATTGTTCAATCTCATATGATTTATGTAAGGTTTTTTTCTGTCGGGTATAAGTTTTAGTCACACACAGACATACTGCTAATATCCCCTTGGTGGCTAGTTAGCTACTTTTACTTTGTCTATCTTGTAAATCATCTGCAGGTTGGCTGGAAGACGTTTGTCTTTGCTACTGGCTACCTTCTGTTGCCAACCTATACGATGTCACACGATGCGTTCTGTGGTAAAAGCTCAGCCTTATGACCATATTAAATGTGAAAAAAGCAAAGCTGCTGCCAAGAGACGCATGTGTCACAGTTTTGATTTAATCAGAAAACCTTTTGAATTATTCTAAACCAATGGTGCTGTATGGATAAATTTGACTTTTCTTGGGTTAACATTGATTATTGAGAAGTGTGAAAATAATTCTGCTGTGCAGTAGACCTTCAGAGGTCAACAAGTGTGAGAAGCTGTTTAAGCTATTCAGATGCAGGTATGTATGTCACTTTGTGTAACAACATTTATCTACCATGCAGAAGAAAAGAATCCCACTGGTGGAAACAAGCTCAGCCAACAGTGATGGTTGTGCCAACGCTGCAGAGCGAACACCTGCAGGTTCACTGCAGTGAAAAATTTACATATTATTTTAATTTAAGCCGCTCTGCTCTTCTCTATTAAAGTTCTCAGTTACAGAATAAGGTGCAGAACGTATGATGATTAGGTAAAATGCACAAAGTTTAATCAGTAAGCAGTTCTTTTAAAAATGTCTTACCTTACAATAATTTAGTTAAAGTCTGTTTAGAGGTGATGCAAAACAAATACTCAAGTAATAATTAACTAGATTATTTCCTGAGCAAATATTCATCATCTATGATAAATTCTTCCACGGGAAAAAGTCATCATTTGTTGAATCATTTGCTTCTTAGCAAACAATACATTTTTGTCTCCCTTTTGTTTAATTTACGTAACAAGAAAAATGCAGAGCATAATAAACCAAACGGATCATGATCTAAACAAAGACTCAACGCAGGCGTCAAAAGAGCTCAGTGTCCGTTGGCATTTGTTTCTGTCTGCTTGTGTTCTGGAGTCATACTGATCGGTGACATTTGACCTCTTCCATCTTATTGTGGCTCATTAGACACATTGATTTCGGCATAATCATCTATGTAAATGGGTCGATGAGTTCTGACTTCAGCACAGCAGCTTCATTAGGCAGCTTTGTCTGTCAGTAGACGCTAGATAGAGAAAGGTTAAACCCATACAAAACACACACACACACACACCCCTACACACAGAACACGATGACATTCAAATTTTCCTTAATAAACTAATCGGCTTAGAGCAAATCACCTTGACATTGCTATGAAAATCCTGAATTAATGTTATTTTTTCATAGAATCATGTAGTGGAAATCCATAATTCCTGCCCCGCCGTGTTTTTATAAATACAGTGCATTTGTGTGAGAAAAAAAAAATTGAATGTTTATTAATTTGATTCCTTTTAGCTTCAGAGCAAGGAAAAAAGAAAATCTATCAGCATAATTTGCCTCATTTTGAATAAATGACTCCAAACTGTTAATGAAATTGAAATAAACTGGAATATGGGAAATACAGGATAGCACTCTTCCCAGGAAATATGAATACAGTTAGATTTACATCTGTTTGAGAAACACTGAACAGTTACATTACAGACCTGCTTTAATATTATCTCGTCTGTTATTTTGACCTTCTCGTCTAACCTTGTATTTATACTGTCATTAAAAAAAAATCTTGGAAACATAAATATAGTTTGACAGAATTTTGATTGGTTAAAAAAACAACAACAACGTATTCGGAATACTTAGTAGAAACTCCCCAAAAACCAAAAATGTGCTGCGTGGGACACTGTCTGCTTGGTTGGTGCAGATCAAAACTTTTTGTAAATACTTCAATATGACATTACATGTAAGATTTAATTAAGCATTTCTGAGACTTCTTGTCTCCATATTTCATGAACATAGAATGGCAGTCGAGCTGATATGCTGTTGGTTTAAGTATATGGGAGCAAAGGGATTTCTTTAAACATACAGGGTGAAGGTAGAAATGTACCAAGCACTGTGTAGTTTCCAGATGGGGGTCTAAATATGCAAAATGGTAAACTGATCTGGAGCCTGTGAAGTTCATGTTAATGGTACGAGGTCAAGGTTAAACTATCTGACGTGAGAAATATCCGATACCCACGTAAATATATATCACAACTAGAGAATTGTATTAAGTAATTTTTATACTGTCTGAAAAAAAGAGAAGTCTTTGGTGAATGAAGAACATTATAAATAACTCTGGCGTCTACAGTCAGAGGCTTTTTCATGATGCTGTAATACAGATTGCTACAGGAGATCTTCCCTTCTCACAGCCGTCACCATAGCAACTCTTTGAAGAAACTTGGCTGATAGGAATAACAACATTTATTTTCTCTTTTGAAATAATAAAGCATATTTGAATTTGAATTGTTACCATGAAGAAAAATCCGAGCTGATGTAAAAGAATCATTTGTTTGCTTGTGGCTGAATAGTTTTGTAAAATGTGGCAAAGTGTCCTTACTTAACCTGTAGATTTTTCCTACATGTTGTTTCTTAAGGCCTAATTAGTTCAGTACTGCTGTATTTTAAGTTGTTGGCAGAATTAGGATTATAGTTACATGCACCAAATTAGTTTGATAGCATTTAAGTTCAATGGATCAAAGACTCAACATGATTAGAAAGTCAATAACAGCTGATCCAACATTTACAGGGTGGAGTTGAATGTTGGCTCTAACAAAGTCCGTCATAGCCAGAACAGATATAACGTTCCCCCCGGCTGAATGGAGTTTCTGCAACAAGCCCAACAGTCAATATGATGTCAAATGAGAATCAGTTAACATAATGGCCACTTTACCAATTAGTTTATTGGTTACAGTAAAAAAAATGGCCAAAGTTACAGAGAAAAACTCTAAAACTTGACTTCCTGTTGCCTACTCTCCAGACTTGAATCCACTGAAGGCTTAATAAAACCTTTTCTCTTGTCTTCTTCCACCTTGTTTGGATGTATTGAAGTAATGCTGAGGTTTCACCTTTGCAAGCTGAACAAAAGCGCTCACACTCAAGCTGTTTATGACCTGCACCCTGCAGTGAAATGCATTGTTTCATGGAAAGACCAGCCCTCCCTCCACATCCCCCTCGTCTTCGTGCCGCCATGGTGCGCTGACACGTGGCACACCAACACACTAACTGTAAAATGGCATGAGGTGTTTAACTGTGTGCAGAGACGTGTTGTGCCTCTGGTTGAAGGTAATTGGGTTCAAATCCACAACCTCCAGTTTCAGCTGAGTGGGAGCGTTTCCTGCTGAGGTCATCAGCTTCACATCAACCTCTGTCTGAATCTTTGCTGTGTCCAGAGAAACATGTTTGGTATGATGCTTCCATCTTCCTTGAAATGGCCCCATGTGCTACTTTCCCTGACTTTTATTCACAGTATGTTATGGCTATTCAGTTACGAATGCAAGGCACTTTTTGATATTCACACTATTGTGGCAAATGTCCCAATTAATGGCCTCTTATCGTTGGTGCGATGGGGCGACGGTGGTAGGAGTTTGTCCTGCAATCGGGACGTTTCATCCCATCTACCATTGTGTCCTTCGGTAAGGACAGAATGGTAGATGCGTCATTGCCATCAGACACCCTGTCTGCTGGTGCCGGTGCAGCCTCTGCCAGATTGCCCCCGGGCAGCTGAGGCTCACCATCATCAGTGTGTGAAAGGAAATGGCTGATTTCATTGTAAAACATCTTTGAGTGTCCTGATGAAACTCTATGCAAGTCTGATTTCATTTATGGATGATTAAAGACCATAAATTCCATCGTCTTCTTATCTGAAAGACGATGGAATGGTCTATGACAGAAGATCGCTGTTCCTTCAGCGCTCTTCTGTCAGAGCTACCATCAATTGCAGGAGAAGTGGGTTGCTTGTGAAGCTCAAGGCTCATCTTGCTACATCGTCATTCCAATCCTCACACAAGAAATATAGGTTTTTTTGGACATTCGCACCAAGTCAGACTGCTCCAACCGGCTATGCTATGCTATTGCCATAGATGCCGGCAGTAGTGGCAGACTTCCTCGCCCACCTTCATAAGGTTGTGCACTTACCAGGCGATAATGGAGACGGTGTGTCTGCTTTCCTGTGCCCCAGTCAACCCAAAATATACTCAGCTGCTATGTTTCCGCAACAGACCAGTGTAAGTTCTTTGACGCCATGTTTTTTATTGGTTCTTTGTTCAGCTGGTCAGCTTTTCCTCCAGCTGGGTGATGTCACGGTTCACACAGGAACACTAGTGTGTGTGTGTTATGCAGCTGACAATAGGGTCTTCCTTGGCAGAAAGCCCTGCTAATCTAATCAGCTCATTATTCTTGTGCATTTATTGTAAAAGTAGAGCGACAAAAGAGACAACCAACAAGGATGAAGGAGCTGCAGATGTTGGAATTAAATTATCATTCAGTGTCTCAAACCTGTCAGAATCTTAAGCACAGGTCATCATGAATATCATTCACAACTTTTTGTTATTGTTATTTACCCAAATATTGAAGCTATGAGTTATGTCACAATGTGTTTCTGTGCAGTCTGTATTTATTCAGTCATCATAGAAAGAAGGAAATTAACTACATTACTTTAGACATTGGAAACTATGTTTCAATATACCACAAGTCAACTAGAGGTTCAAAAAGTGCTAATAATTTGGAATAAAAATTTTTAAAGATCACAAAATTCATTTTAGATTGAGATTATGACATTGGAATACATACATTTTCAGGCTTATCAAAGTACCAGTCTTATGCAGAACGCCTATCATTCCAAATCCCTGCACTAGACTTAGAGCTTCCAGCTCACTAAGCACCCTTTGTTAGTTAATGTCAGCTCAGCATCGCCGTGCTGTTGACACAACACCTAGACCTACATCACTAAGAGCGATACAGTGAGCCTTTGAGATGGGAGAGAGACAAGGATAAGAAAGGAGAGGAGAGAGGTGGAACAGGCCGATGACCGTCTGACGGACCACAAATATGTGTGTGAGGTTTGTGTCAGCGTGGTACAAGACAGAGGAGGCTGCAGTATTTCTACCTGTCAGGAGCTAATACTTCTCCAGCGTCAGCCTTTCATATGAAGTAACGGCTTACAGATGATAAAACATCACTTCTTCATGCTGCCATGCTCCTTCACTCCAGTCTAAAAACACACTTTATGAGGTTGAGCAGAAAAAAGGTTAATAGTCAAAACAAGTGTGTTTTCCTTTTGTAACTTAACCCTTGTGAGAATCAGACCTTTGAAGTCTAAAGGATGAAACATCGTGGTCAGCTACCAGCTGGACTGGCAGCCTAAGGTTTTCTTCTAGGATTGCCCTGGATTCACCTCCATCACTCTGAAAAACGTTTCTACCTCTGCTGAGGAACAGAATCCACTGTGGGCATGGCGTTGTAAAGTCTCTGATGCTTGAACCATGGTCTGGTAAAAACCAGCTCCTTGTTCTACGCTTCGTTTCATCCAGACGGTCTGGACTGTCTGCTGTTCAGAAATGATTGAGAAACGTTATCTGCCTTGTGGTCACCTGCCGGTGGAACATTTCCAAAGAGACCTTGGAGGTCATGGATTAAGAGAAATCTTAAAGCTCTCCGTCCAATGCCCAGCTGGACGCTAGGCATTGGACGGCGTCCAGCTGCCTGGAACGGTCCTGTTTTACCCTTCTTGACTTTTCTTGACCCTTCCTGAACCTCCCATATGAACAGACCTCCCCTTCGCCTTTCCTGATACCATTCAGCTGTTTAAGGGAGTAACCAAGTCATGAAAGCTTCCATCTTTAGCCACGTCTTCTTAAAACGTCCCACATTCTCCCAAAACAGTACGGTTCCTAAAAATAAGTGATTGATTGGATGCTGGGAGTATCCGTGTGCTGCTGGGAAGTTTCCCAACACTGCTTCGTCTGCCAGCGTGTGTTAAAAGTTTGCACCTAATTTTACTACTTGCCTGTTATTTAACCAAAGTTTGAGGTCAGTGGGGAAAAAGGAAACATCCACCCAAATTCAAGTGGTCATACATGTGCTGCATATAAACCTTGATGATGACAACCACAGTAATTTCCATTCTGAAATCCTGTAATTAGTTAGTTCTGAGGTCCACACATTCCCTCAATATTTCTCATTTGGTTCTGTTTTTTTTTTTTTCTCACATTTCCTACACTTCCCACAATGCTTTTTTATCAACCTCCGCAGTGTGTTCTTGAAATCAGATGGAGGACACACATCCAGAATTAAATAACAGAAATGGCTTCCAGTGCCTAATATAGAATGAAAGCAGTTTTAACAACTAATTTCAGCACTATTGTGTGCTATTCTAAGTTCTTTTATTTACATTTGATTGCAACAAAGAGCTACAATAAAAGATTTATAGACAAACATAAGAAAAGAACGATTTACAGTTTTTGTCCAAAGCAAGTTCAAACATGGGTGTGTCAACAAGCTTTTTATGGCCAGAGTTGAGAGTCAGCAGGCATGTGTACAGTCACAGCTAAGCTTTGACCTTGTATGTACACACGGCTGAATACTCTGAAATTTGATCTGTTCAGCTGCGGAGAGAACGTGTAGGTGGAAGGAGCAGTGGGGAGAGAAGAAACAAAAAAAATAACCGGTTTCACTTCAGACAAACTGAAGTCACAGAAAAATGCCAGCAAGTCTGCAGCTATAAATGGCAGGTTTATGACTGGATGGCTCTGAGGCGCATGCAATGCCACGTACGATTACAAAAGTATGAATCTTTTCACTTGGTATCAATTTCCAAACACAAAATTGAATGTGCTTTTGTTGGGTTTTCAGACAAACCTCTGAAAGGTGTGGCACACATTTATACTCTGATGCCGCTAAAAATAAATCCAGTGTAACCGACTGAATTCAGATGTTACCTAGTAGACAGAATCATGAGAAAGATGGGGTTAGGCTATGAAACATCATCATCAGAATGGCAGTGGTGGCATCATGTTGTGGGATTTTTTTAAGCTAGTACAGGCCAGGATTCATGGAACGAAGAATGAAGCTAAATGCAGGGACATCCTGGATGAAACCCTGAAATGCTCTGAATGACTCAAAGCCTGGGAGGCTATCCTGTCTCCTGCAGGCTAACAAATAGGAAGACAAGTAAGGAATACTGATACGTTAGACAAGATCCACTTGGGAATGTAATGCAAGACTTAAACCTAATGTTCACTGATGTTTTCCATCAAAATCTGACTGAGCTTGAGCTAATTTGCAAAGAAGGATCGACAAAATCTTTCTACATGTGCATAGTTTGAACATTAGTGGCAGAAAGTGTCAACTCTTGAAACTGAAAATGTTCACTTCTACTTCCCAGTTATGTAAGTACTCTGTAATGACCATACCATCCAACCATTGTCTGTACCAGCTTGTTAGTCATAGGTAGTGGGGGGTTGAGCTTACCTCCAGTGGTCATTAGGTAAGAGGCCAGGTAAACTCTGAACACAGGATAACAGAGGCACACAGGATAAATAACCATGAACACATATGCACCTAATGTACCTAAGAGAAAGTTATAGAGACCAATGAACCTGACAGTTGTATTTTGGACTATGCTTGGGTACAACGTGTTAACTCTAGTGGGGCTACTAACTGTGCATTGTGAAATCCAAGATGTCGGACAACTGATGTGTATTTTGACCGACAATAATGCAAATAATGCAAAACACGTGCAATACATAAATTGATGACTAAATGTCATAAAAATTATTTGCTTTTGTTTAGGGACTATAGAAAAGTAAATATTGACTATAAAAGTTTAACTTTTGATGTACTCTTTCTGCCGATCTGAAATAACCTTAAATAAGTTCTTCTAGGTTTATGGTGACTGGTAGGTAGGGTTTACATGAAAATATTATTTAATGAGAAGGAAATTCTTTTGGAAATTTTAAACATAGTCATTGGGAGCAAACGTAGAAGTCGTTTTTTAGCCAGAAGTAGTAAAATTACAATATTTTGTTTTCGTTCTTTGCCTGATCTTCTTCTACAGCTTTTTTTATTTTGTTTTAGCCATACAATCACACAATCGTCTCTTTCTCCTTTGGTATCCACGAATCATCTCAGTGATTTTCTCTAATCTCTGGGGTGTGGCCTTTCCAAATAAAGGTTTTGTGGGTAAACTCAGCTACTGCGAGCAAGATTAGCTCCCTCCTGATGCACAGCTGGCCCCAGGGTCTAAATATAGAGAGAATAAGGTTGAAAACCTTCAGGAGAAAGGCAGAGGCAGGCTCTAAGCCGGAGGAGAGGGAGAGTGATTTAGGTAAAACCCAAAAGACTTGTTTCATGAGAGGAAGAGAAGATAAAATAAACCTATGGGCAACAGAGCGAAATACATCAGGTTTTACAATCCTGAGAGGATTTAAGACGGAAAGCTAAGGTCAGTCCATACAGAGCTATATATCTGTGCTGCATAGCCTGGAGATTAAAGAATTTAATAAATCATAACAGCAACAATGTCATAGTGTGGATGCTGGCATTGAAACCCATATAGATTCTATTGTTAATTCAGGAGAGAAAAATAATCCTTTGTGTTCAATTATGAACTCTGAAAATGACCCTTACAGGGATCCTTACACTCTTGTGTGATTTTCTGATTTTTGTGATATGTGACTAGCTTAACCATGCACAGTTTATTTTACAGGGGTTTTTACATTTAAACATTGAATAACATCAGTGTTGTACATTGCTACAAACTACATGTGAGTATATTTGCTCTCCCAACATTGAATCTGGTTGTTCTACAGTGAATAAATGCAGCATCTAGACATTCAGCCTGCTCAGTGGTTGTGTGATGGAACAATGAGTCTGGTCGTGAGATTTCAATAGATGTCATCAGTTTCTGGAGATTCAATATTAACAGGTCACTGTGTGGCCTTTACAGCAATGAGGGAAAACGTAATGGAAAGACGATTCCATGGCTGGCCCATTAATTCCAATGGATGGATGAATATAATGTATATATCATACTTACATATGTGCCACTGATTTAAAATCCTGAAAATGAGACCATTTGTTTCAATGAGATTTACCTGTTTAAATAAAAATGAAATAACAAAAAAGAGACAACAATGTGATAAAAAAAAATAACAGAAGTGCATAGAGGAAGATTATCAGTGTAACTTTATGCTTTATATGTGCAGCAGTCATATTGAGTCTGAGGTTTGGTTTGTAGAGAAACCTCAGATCGTTGCTGATAGTATCAATTAGTTGTCTTAATAATGCCAAGTTGTAGCTGACTTGTAATGTGGAAATTCCAACTTCCCAACAAAGCAACGGTAAGCAACTGTTTTGCTGATCTCCATTTACACAGCCGCTATCACTACATCCCAGCAATGACACAATAACAACATCACTTAAGCTCATGTAGCACCAGGCGGACATTCGGTCTACACTGATGAAGATTCACTCCCATTGAGGAAACTTGAAAGTGAAACTGACAGCCTTTCAAACTCTGATTGATTCAACTGATGATCGTCTGACCACCTGCAGACATTCACTGAGCACTGGAAATGAATGATTAAAAAGAGGTGATGATGGTGACAATTGTGATTATGATTATGATGATGATGACAGGTTGATGGCGGAGCTCTTGAATGACGGCGTGGCTCCTCTACTTCTCAAATCTCAGTGAACTGCCTTTGAAGTGTGAACAAGTTTGGCAAATGTTAGGTTGTAATTACAAAAGCCTTAATAAGTAGGGAGCAGAGAGGAAGTGTGTTTTATGAGGGCGTGTGTGTGTGTCTGTGTGGATTTAGCTATCCTATGTAGGATTTTCTGTAGCATAATCTCTAACGGAAGACCGATGGGCCTTATGAGGGCCACAGCATGGTCCTGATGTGATGGGTCATCTTTTTTGTGTGTGCGGTGTCCTCTCTGGGACTTCCTCTGGCCACTTCCCTCTTCTTCTGCTTTAGTTGCTAAAACTCCCAATGAACCACTTTGAAATTGTTATGTGTTTGTAAACAGATAAAAACAGATCAGGTTGTGTTTTTCTGTGCATGGACGTCTAAATGACTGTGCATGGCTGAGGAGACAGCTTTATACTCAGTGTGATGTCGGATAATTAATGTGTAGGGCCTTGTGTGACTCCGTGTGTGTGTGTAGTTGAAAATAGCCTCAAAATGAGCGGGTGTGCGGCATCTGGTTATAGCGGAGTGAACTGAGCGGTTCAATAAATTTCAGTTTGTCTATGAGCTTGGACAGTGCTTAGGTGGAATTCTACTTCTATCGGTGTGTGCGTGACTAACGATCATTAAGAGTCCTTTATCATCAAGTGTAGAATCAGGAGCCGATAGCAATGCGAATACACATTGTGTATTTCAGCATTTCTCACCTTGCAAGGCCTATTTTTCCACCAAATATTATGCCATGAGGGCCCACTGCTCCTTATGGGGCCCACAGGCAGGGCTCCATGAGAAGAGGTGCTGTTACTAAAGTGTTTGTTTTTGATTCAGTGTAAGGGCCATTTTCCTAACAAATGCCTAAATAACATTGTGAACGCTGATTGCTCTTTTTGGGGCCCAAAGCCAGGAGCCCCATAAGAAGAAGTGCTGTTTGGGTTAGTGGTTAGGTTTAGAACTATGGTATGAATTGAGTTATGTTAGGGTCAGAGCTAGACATGGTCAGATTAAGGGTCAGGGTTAGGCTATGTCAATGAATGAAGAATGAATGGAGGGCAATGCAAAGTCCTTCTGAAGATAGAAAGACATAAACATAGGTTTTCATCCCCATCTGCATTTAAGGAAATCAATTCCTCATTACGCCTGGAAATGAAATGAACCTATTCCGTTCTTGGCTCCCTCTATATTCCCTCCTCATTATGCTTCTGAGATCGTTCGCTTACAACAGCTCTGCTCATTAAAGGGCTGAATGACAACTTTAAAAACAGCTTTCTTCTGTCTAGCAGTGCAAAGAAAATACTTTGCTCACATTAAATTTACAGACCAAATGACAGATGCTAGAGTAGATTTTTGTTTTTAGAAGCGTCTATAATAGGCTGAAAAACATTAAGTAAAAGATCAAAGTCTCAACTCTTCTTCTTCATAACGATTATCTCTGACTTTCTGGGCCACATCCTGCCTGATGACAGTCAATGCAGTTTTCTACCAGGACATTCTCAAGCACTCTATGCTTTATTCTACTCACAAGCTGCATGGAGATGCTGATCCATTTTCCAGCAGGGCTCTAGTGACTCTGGCGGTTCTGTGCTTAACTGGCCAGACTTGGGCCCTACTGCAAGATGATGAAGGGAAACGATAGAACACAGACATTCCAGTCATCTTTCAGCATACCCAATACCTAGTTCTTCATCTCAACATCTCACCATTATCATCAGCTTAACATCTGTCATGACATCATCAAGGATTTTCTCCTGCTAGGTGACCAGTGACTCCGATGTTCGTCCACACGCTCTGACTCCTACCTGAACACCGTACAGGTGCCATCTTTGCATCTAAAGGCTGCAGGCTGGAAAGTCTACATGGTAAAGTTTACACTCAGAGGGTAACTCATCACTGAGGACCTAAAACATCTGGACAGCTCACTGGGCCCTCACCATGCGAGACCCATAATTAACTATCAGCTTTACTCATGCCAGTGATCTTGGTCTGAACTGGAGGTAAGCCCTTTTCCTCAGATGAAAAGAATGTCAGTTTTCACCAGATTTTTGGTTTTCATCCATTTTCCTTCCAGCAGAATGTTAGTCTGAGCAGATGCAGCTTCTTTCAGACCCGGCTGTATGAAATGTTTCCGAGACCTCACCTCACTTTGAGAGCAGAACCACTTCCAAGCACTTACTGCATCAGTGGCAGTACTGTCCACTACTAATACCACAGTTCTGCTGTCCAGTAGGCTGCCACCACCAGAATGTAAATGTGTGTGTGAATGACTAAAATGTAGTGTGAAGCGCCGTGGATTCCTCTGGATTGGATAAAGCGCCGTACAAACACAAACCATTAAACATTTACCATCAACCAAATAATGGTTAAATACAAGAGGATTTCTATACATTTGAATAGTAATACTTTTCCACTGATTGATTATTTTTCAAAAGCTTTTAAAACATTCTGGGTAGCTGAGTACAAATAATTGACCTTTTTACGCTGAATCATTCAAAGTCAGCTTCAGACTAAGAAGTTAAGGAATAATTAATTTTTATTTGCTTTGTTTTGTAGTTTTGGTATCATTATTAACTTAGGTGCTATTTCATTTTTTTTCTAATTAGACTTGTCAGACCCAGGATTAGACTATCTTACATGAAATATGAGTTTATTAAAGGATACCTTGTGATATTAAATTTATTCTGTTGGGTGCAATAAGAAAATGGTCTAAGAGGTTTTGCAGCTCATAAAGCTATGAAGCAAGCCTTACATAAGCTTCAAATGAGGGAGAGTAAAAATGATCAGTGGGTTTTACTAGCACCCAGGTTGTTAAATGAAAGGAAAAAGTGTCCTTTAATTAAAAACCAACATAAAAACCATACATTTAAAAAAAAAAAATAATCAATTCCGATCTCAGTTTTTTCGTCAGGAATCATTTTCCATAGTTTTCCTCTCTCTCTGTGCGTATCAAATCAAACCGAGTAAAATTTGTGCTAGTTTCCCAGATTTGTTAAGACAGTTAGGAACCCTGATAAAGATGTTGAAGGCCAATCAATTCTCAATAAAAGCACCAGCAGCAACGCAAATAACACCCTGTTAAACTTTTACAGCCAAAACCCTAAAAGGCTTCAAACGGCCTGCCTATTGCTTTTCTGTCTATTTCCATGCAGCCTAATGTCTACAGCAAGATGCCAGAGCTCCACATGTAGACAGGATAAAGAAGGTGAAGTGTAGATTTGTTTGTGTCCCTCTAGAGACTGTTGCTGCTGAAAGCCATTCTGAACAGGTATGTGATACTGTAGCCGGTGTGTGAGGTTCCTTTCTTGGTGCACTCAGGAACCTTTAACGCTGGCTTCAGTTCTGCACTTTAAAATTACAGTCTATGTGAAATTCATCCTAAAATAGACATCAGAGAAGAGGACAGCCCCCTTTTCCTTCCCCAAAGTGTGAGTGTCTGTGAGTTATGGTGCGTGATCCAATGAGCTGCGAGACACAGAGCAGGGACTGGAGAAAACATCTGTCTTCTGCAAGTCGCCTCTGAAGCTGAGGCGACTTGGCAGGGAGACGTGTGGGGAATTGATTCATCTTCACAGCCAGACAGGAACATGTGTCAAACTCAAGCATGTCAGAATTTGAGAGAAGATATATAGTGTTAAATGGAGATGCACGTCGTGAGCGATGCGTTGTTGAAAGGACTGAGATCCTCAGATAACACCTTCAGGCACCGAGCAGAATCAGTCAGCAAGACCTGAATCAAAGCCAGTTGGTTTTGAAGATTTAAAAAATAATGACAACAGGCAAGTTTTTCACCTTTGTTATGAGATGACAATTGCGCTACGAACCATTCACTGGGTAAGGCACACGGAGCTCAGTGGCTTCATCAGGATCTTGTATAGGACTGTTTAAGAATGAGATTTTTTTCTGCATGTAGTTTGTAGGGATACATCGATGCATTTTTTAAAACTTCTAATACCGATATCTGAGGTTTGGAATCGGTCGATTCCAATCTAATACAGAAAAACAGCTGAATTGACTTTTTTTAAAACACAAACATAAATGTACTGAATTATATATTCATTTGCTAACTCTGCACCAGTACAGCACTCTTAAATACACCAGCAGCGTCACAAACTTGGTCAAAGGTAGAAATAAACAGCAACAAGTCGTCCTTCAAATGGTTCAGAAAATGAATTCTAAATATATTGTAAAATAAATAATAAATAATACAGCCTGATGTCTCTCAGAGCATAGAATTAGACTGAATAGATCAGCCCTTATGGATCAGACACATTGTCACAATGTAGAATTTGATGTTGAATTAAAAAAAAATTAAAATTTCAATTGAATTTTTTTCAATATCAGCACCGATACAGATATTGATATTGGATTGATGTTCCTCTGGGCTGTGGAGTGAGAGGCGAGCTGCGTGGGAGGAAAGATGGTTCCTGGAAAGACAGATCATTCTGTGACTCCGACTCTGTCGAAGACATTCATACAGCTCATTTAAGCCCATAAACGACTGAGCAGCTTTGATGATGGAGTGCAGCTTATGAAGGCAGAATGCAGTCAAAAATCCATTTACCAGAGCCGTAATGATTTAAGGCTGAATGTAAAGGGAAGTCATCAAAATTGCACTGAAGGAAAACAACACAGTTGCCAGATAATTTATTTGTTCATTATTCATTTCTTCACTTATTTATGCAGGTGTTTGGTCCAAAGCGACTTGGGATTAATGTGAGTGGAGTAATTAAGAGTATGACAGAGAAGAGCCCCCTCCTGTTGCTGTGTCCAGCCATCCACAAGCTTTGAGAAAGAATGGATGGGAGGAAATGTTTCACAATGGTTCTTAGAGATCCAGCTGCCTGGTGTCAGTGATGGTAAGTAAGCAAGTCAATAAAAGGATAAAAAGATGATAATACATACATTTATAAATTATTCTTCATTTATTATACTGTATTACTCTGTTAGGTATTCTGAATTCTTCAAGTTTGATCTACAGATTCTGATTTTTTACTTGTCCATAAAAAAGTCCATAAAAATACAAGCTGTAAACAAGTGACGCTCAGATTATTAAATATTTGACCAGGAAACAACCAGTCAGAGTTGATCAATGGGAAACTGACCCACCAAACATTATCATAAGATAGAAAGATAAAGTTAGAATCATAATAAGCTACAATAATAAGCTCTTATATCAGTTTGAACTAGACTGTAAAAATGTCTAAAATATTATTGTTGCTCACAAGAATTTTAAATTCTAAGATATATTGAGTAGCAGACAACCAAAGATTCAAATATAAAATTCTGCAGCGATCGGTGTTTACAGGTGATCATTAAAACTAAGTACCAACTCATTTTCGACTGGGGACTTTTCAGTGTTACAGTCCCCAGAAAAAAAAATAATCAGAATTTTACAAAATGGGTTAAACCTTAACGAAATCCATATCAGTGAGGAACATAAAAAAAAAAATCAGATCATTAATCTGGAGTCATGGCTGTGCTGTTCCAGGTTTCATATTTACATAGCTTTGAACTGCAGGTAAAGGATCATACCATTCACTATGTGTGGAGGAAATTATACATGCTGGAGCCAACAAACTCCAATAAAAACCATATTGGGAAACAGCAATGAAAAAAAAAAAAAAAGTACTCTGAGTCTGGAATAAACAGGTTTCCAACTCGGTGTCGCTGAAAAGTCACCCTGCGGGTTTTTACCTGACTGCACCGAGTAAACAAGGTCTGGAAACAGAAAGAGTTTCTCACTCTGGACATCATCTCTTCTTCATCTGCTCACATTTCCGATGAGCTCCAACTCCCGCACAGAAAACATGGAGGGTAAATAAACTCCTACAGACCCACTCGCTGTCAGAAGTCACATGTCTGCTACACTCTGTTCAGAGGAACCCCCCACCCAACACCCACACAAACACACACGCATACCCTTGCCCAGAACCAACAGGGACATTGTACTGCTCTGCTCCAAGCCCCGAATCCCCCTTTGCCATGGCAACCCTATCCCACCTGAAAAGCAATCTGGTCGTAGGAGGAAGGTGTGAAAGCATCTGCATTTGTTTCCCCACTTCCTCTGCCGTTACTCTTTGTCATTCTCTGTACCTGACAACTCCCTCCCCCCCCAGTTCTATTAGCCAGCACCAGGTGCTGAGCCAGACATCATAAATATTCCCTAATCACCATCAGTGATGATTCATGAGGCCCACGGATACATAACCTTCAGGTGCAGTCCTCCCACATAAGCATGGAGAGGGTACGGATAGTCACCCACGGGCGCTGAGTGACTGATTACTTGCAGCTTCTTCTGGGCAGCCCGGTGAAAGCACCTTGGCGACAAACTAATGGAGCAGAGGAGGGACAAGGATGCAACAGAAGGAAAGAAAAGAGATCAAAGTGAAGAGCAGAAGGAGAATAGTAACAGGAGGAGCCAGAGGCGAGCAGACAGAGGAGGAAAGGTCCACCATTTCATCTGGTTGTTAACCAAACCTGATCCAGATTCTCTGTTTCCAAGCTGTGTTGCTTTCCACATGAAATGGTCTGCATGATCTGACAATAGTTTTTCAGCTTAACAAAGAAAAAACAACCCGTGTTCACAAATTACAAGATGCACAAATTTGATCTAGAATGAACAGTGCTGTGCATACACCCTGAACTTTATGCCACAAACACAAACTCCAGAGAAGTCTGCTTGCATTTGTATTCAGGCCACTTCCACCTTCATCCCCCCTTTCACTGCAGTAAACAGCTGCAAGTCTGTTAGCATCCATCTGTACAGGCCAGAAACTAAAACTGTTGGCCATTTTTTTTTGTCAAAATCTTTGTCAGATTAGACAAAGACCACCTGAGAGCATTTGGTGTGTTTCTCTGTTTTCAGATTACTGACTGTTTGTTAAAGTTCTCTAAAGATGCTGTCACCATGGATGATGACATTTTGAAAAGCGTGTTACAATGAGACAAAGTTTGTGATTCCTGTCATTTCTTTAAGGTAAGATGTTGCTTTTAAAGCAAGAAAGATAAAAGTAGATCAATTGGAAGGAGTTTAGTGTTCTATTGCATCATGACCTGGTTTAATTTTTTTTTTGAGACATCACTATCATTTATCTATAACATCAACTGACCATGTGGGACTTAAATGTCAACAGTAAAGTTTCCTTCACAAAGGAACATTTTTTTCTAAAATGGAAAAGTTTTTAAATTTTTTTTACCCACATCCACATGGAGACGGTGTTTTAGTAGACCTGTTTTTTTTTTTTTTTTTTTTAAGAAACTGGTTCTACAGTCAAACTATCGTCTTTGTGTATTCATGAGGACAGTGTTCACTATTCTTGTTTTCTTGTGTTTACCGTTAACATTCCCGTGCGGTTGGAAAATAAGAAGTTTCACTTCCAGTTTCAATCATCTCCTTTACCCACATGAGAAAATGGGAATATAACATCACTTAACAACTATTAAGTGATGTTATTGTGTCATTTTTGTAATATTTCTATGCCAGTTATGTTGATTCTGAAGCAGAGGTGCAGTGAACACGATGTGTGAGAGCTTTGCCGTTTTTGTGCAGGAATTTCTCTCATCAGATGCTACAATGTTATCTACGTAGGAAGGTGATGTGGGAACATTATTTTCTGATGGCATCATGTCTTCCAACCCTATTAAAACTAAAAGCTGGCATGTATTACAATGTGGGAGGTATTCCAAACCTCACCGGCCTTCAGAAGACAGCTGTAATTAGTCCCAGATTAAAGTAGAGACAAGTGGACTAGCAAAACAATGATGCAAACCACAAATGATTTCACATCATTCAGGTTATTTCTTACACATTATTTCACTATATCACAGCTTCTTTTTAAATAACTATTTTTATACATGTTACATAGCTTAGTTACACATGAGTAAATAAAATCTATCTGTCTGTCTGTCTGTCTGTCTGTCTATCTATCTATCACATAAGATCCCCATAAAATGGCGCTTGTGGTTGCCATCTATGAAAAATACCTTTAAAGGGCTCTGAAGAAACCATACTGAGGAATAATGCAGGATTCTTCCAGCTGAGTCTGAAGAGGCTTCGGTGTGACAGCCAAGAATTAGATTATGCTGCAGAGCTATATTGCTGTTTTATGAACATCTTAATCCCTTTTCCCACTGTGGTTCCCAGGCACAATTTGAATCCAATATGAATGCTGAAGCTGAATATTTACTCAAAGTACAGATTAGGAATAAAGTGCTTCTCTACAGCACAGGCTGCAACAGCTCTTCTGCTCCATCACTAGGTGGGTGGTGCAGAGCTGGTTATTGCAGCATGCTTTGGGATAATGCAGCAAAATGCTTTTTTTCCCCCAGGTGAATAATGATGAATGCATGAAACACACTAGTGGTTCAGACCCAGGGCTTCTCCGATCAGAGTTTTGTCGACTTCCGGTGCCCACCTTTTGCAAAGTTTTAAATTACCAATACCAATTTTAGCCAATTAGGAAATATGTAATAAAACAGCACTCAAAGTATTTTTTCTCGTCTTTCTGCCATGTCTGGTCATAAAGTATTTACAGTAGAAGCAATGGCATCATGCTGCCATGCGATTGCCATGGTTAGTTTAATCTTTACTCCAATTTATGATGAAACCACTTACCTTCAGATTTAATAAAATACACACTGGCTCTGGAATAAAGATACCTCATCTTATGCCATCAGCAGTATGTTTGGATATATCATAGATCTGTGCTGACTCTTACATTTTACAGCTGGGTCTCTAAAGATAGTTTCTAATTCTGTTCATGTGCAAAGTCAGTATTTAATATCACAAGACCTGCTGGAAATACTGCTGGTAAATATGATGAGAGGTCACAGGAGTCTCATACTCTACTGTAATATATGACTTTAATAAATGATATCTACTGGTGGAAGATAATTTTGATGGCAATATTTAATCACATTTAATATGAATCAACTGACCCAAATAGGGGTAAGAACCAAACTGAAATTGTAATAGGTTGTAATACTGAGTCTTACATTATATAAGATCCTTTGTCTCCATAGTTAATCTCAAATACAATCCAAAAGAAACAAACGGAAATAATTTAAGCACATGGCTGCAAATTGGTTTGTTTACAGGCGCAAAAAAGAAGTAGAAAGGGACAAAATGGCAACGCCTGGGTGCAAAATGGGAGAACGATGTGGTGAATAGAACAGAAACTACAGGAGCTAAATACAACAACTCAATCAAACATTTACTGGAAAACAGATTGTTAGGGTGTATTCACACCTGACACGAACCAGCGTTGGTTTCCCCCGTTGGTCTGGACGTTTTGTACAGGTGTGAATACACTCAAGCGAAACCAAACAACCAGACACAGATCCACTTTGAGGAGGTCCCGGTCCACTTCCGAACAAATTCTGGTACAGTTCGCCTTTAATGTGAATACAGACCGAACTCGGTGCGAACCGACCACAAGAAATATGAACTTGTTCATTTTAGAGCTGCATGTGCTAATTGGACTCATGTCACACCTGATCTTATGTATTCTGCTCAGTGATACTGCTGCCAGCATGTTGTGGGTCAGGGGTCATTCAGCGTTCAGCCATGGCCGTCACCCACATTGGTTTGTCTACAAATAATAGTCTGCTTTCAAAGAAAGCACAGTGTGAAGGCAAACAGCACCAAACAAAAAAGATAAAGTCCGCTTTTGAAGAAATAAGCGGACCAAAGGACTTTAATGTGTGAATACACCCTTAGTGACTTAGTGACATGGAGCCAAGCAGCTGTGGAAAACCATACCAGTTCTATAGAACTAGTTAAGAACCAGGCCCTGTAGAGACCGTCCTAACTAGTGAGCAGTGTCAATATTACACATCAACAGCACAATTCTTCTTACCCAGTGGTTTATTTCTTTGCTTGTACATAAAAAATTAAAATGACAGAATACATATGAAGTTTGATCATATGGAATAAGCCTGCTTTTTGAGAAAATGAAGTCATCTGCACAACCTCGTCAAATCACTGAGCAGCTCCGTCTTTACGGTTTGTGGAGAGTCCTGTGCATGAGAGCGCAGGGACGACTGCTTTCTGCTGAGTCAGGAAAATATGGAAAGTTGTGTTTGCTTGGCACTGCCAACATGTCCGCTTTGACCTCGCTTTAGGACCATGAGAGGAGTCTTTGAGAATCCATCTGTGAGGCCAGCTGAGCAGACTCTGTAATGCCATGATGCACCCTGGAGTCTGCAGCAGAACCACCGGGCCTACGAGCCAAACCAGCCATGCTGGCAGCACAACCAAAGCTGGGGAAACTCCTCTAATGCCAGATGGAAATAATGGTGGAAAAGAAATATATGGGGGAAAAAGGCAACATGAGAAAAAAAAAGGTACTTCCATTTCTTAATTTGGTGGTGAATGCTGAGAATTTTGATCTTTTACTTAGTGTTATATGCTCAAGTCCAAGTCAAGACTCTAATGACTAAGAATGTATCTGGAAAGCATTCATACCAGATGGATTATAGGTTGACTGAAATGGCTCTATGGAATAAAGAATAGTCCGTCATAGTAAACTCCAATTCATTTGAATTTGTTAAATGATGCGATAACATCAAGTCTTTAGAAACGACTGCAGTGCTGGTGTTAATGGAACTCAGTCATGCCATGCCTTTTTAACAGATATTGGAGAAGTCACAAGATTCAGACCAAAACTCATTCATCAGCAGCCTGATGTCTTTAGGCTTTCTAAGGAAGACAGAGTAAGTCTTTCATTACTTATCATCCAACCAGCAGCATCTGTTTGTCTCCATCACATTAAAACAGCCTGAGCAGTTTGTGCAGACATTGATCTTCCAGAGTATTAGAAAGCTAAAAAAAAAATTTTTTTCTGCCCCGATCAATATAGTGACTTGGTCTTAGAGTAGCTACTTCCATGAACAAAAGAAAATAGTTCCATTAGATTTTCTAAAACTCGTCGTACTGTGGAAAAGTGAGTTAAATAAAAAAGAAAATGTGAAGTCTTGAAGATGCTGACATTGTTTTATTATAAGTTTTTTCAAGCAATGATCGGGTTCCTAACTGATAGTATTATCTGGGGGGTGGATTAATCCTTTCATGTTGGGAGAATGAAGTTGCTCGTTTTGCTGGGAGCATCCACAGCCCAGGATCAGACAATCGGCTGGTGATGATGGCCAGGGGTGGAAAGAGAAAACATGACTTCACTTCACCTTTGGAAAACAGAAACTTTTTTTTTTGTAACTTTCCAAAATCTCAAGTAATGATGCCCAACATTAAAACTCCAAAAGCTTAGGTACAAAACAGGTGAAACATTATAAAGCAGTTGAATATATATTTAACTTATTAATTAACAATCCATCGTCTAAACCAGCCTATTCTTGGCGAGCAGCGGAGGGGCTGGTCTCGGTCTGTAGCGGCCATTGGATGAAAACATCCTAGTTGAGTTATAATCTATAACAGGACAACCCAGAAACACACAGGACAAAACAATCATGCACAACGTCTCATACACACTGTAGCTAAGGACAATTTGGAGAGAACATTTTCAGCCACCAATGTGAGCTGAAAAAGATGCATTTTTAATTGTAAAATAACTTCTACAAAATTTAGCACACAGTTTTTCATTTAAATATAAAATAATAAAAAATATATTTAATGTTTACAAATCATTTATAGCTGTTAATAACCAACATATTCTACTAGGGATGCACCGATTTCAGTCTTCTGGCCGATCAGTGGTTACCAATCTTTAAGAAGCCAATTCAGATTTTGGCAGATGCTGAGTCTTTTTGTTGTAAATATTGCTAAATATAGAAGGAAAGTTGCTGAGTTGTTAACAAAGGGGTGACTATTGTTAAGTGCAAACATGCAGACAGTCGTCAGTCAAACCTCTCACACAGCAGAGCAGTGAGTTTTAGGCCTTAGAGGCCCAATCATCCCAACGATGATTGGTTAATGACCAATTACATCAGAAGAGGGAATCATTTCATTTGTAAGTAAAAGCAATTACATTATGCTATACATTTTTGTGTAAATACCATGGAGCCATGAAATGTCAAGAGAATTGGTCGCCAGCTGAAGTATGACCATGTTCAAAATGCACAGAAGGGCAAAAGAAGCGGTGGAGATGTGGAAACCCCTCCCAGTGGTTGTGTTTAAAGAGCCGGTGGCAGGCGCTTTTAAATGTTTCTCTACCAGCGTTTTAATGAGACACAGTTCAGCCTAACGTCACTTAATTAAAGCCATGATTCAACTCTTTTACACCACACAGTCTGCAGTACATCTGGCAGACAGGGACACTAATACACTGTCACCCTCTTTATTTGCTCACACATACAGTTTGCACTGTTTAGCATTGACCTTCTTTGAATGCCTGTAGCATTCTCAGGTAGCCATCCTCTGATTCTTTCTTTACCTTATTGATCCCAAAAATACTTATGACGAGATTGCAGCTGAGTTGGTCAGTTGGTCAAACTGTGGTCATCCCGGTTTCAAATCCCGGTCTCGGGCCATTTGTCATCTCCCCCATCTATCTAATACCTACTTTCTACCCATTTACTGTACAATAAAAGTCCCTAGAGCCTAAAAAGAACCAGACTGCAAGTATGGATGCTTTAAAAGAGGCCATATTTTTTCCCCACTGCCTGTACAGTTATCTAGAAAGGGAAAAAAAACGTAACTACGCAAAAAAAAAACAAAATCAACAACCAAATTTATTTTGGTTGTTGATTTTATTGTTATATTGAAGATATAAAGAGCATTTTTACCAGCATGCATACAATTCCAAGCAAATAGAAGATTTTCAAAGCAGCCAGCAGGAACTCCTCGTCTTTACTCTAGATAACTGTCAAATATCAGAGATTTTAAATCAATCACATATTTCCACCTTTAGTTATCTATGAGGTTGGAGATGAGGCTCTGGCCATGAACCGATTTCCAGTGTCAATGTGCGCCAAAATTTTAAAAAGTTACAGACATTTTATTAATGTAATGCTCTTCCAGAAGAGCTTTAGGCATGTTCACTAATGAGCAGAAGCAGACTAGCTGCTGCAGCTGATTGACTAACTAACCAAATATCAACAGCTTATACTTGAGTTATTCTATAAAGTGCAGATCTGAAAACAACACATAAAAAGTATTAGTATGTAGTTTGGTCCACTTCCATCAAAAAAAATAAATCAGCTACGTTTAAAGACATTTTCAGTAGATAATGTGTGAGTGTGATGCTCAGACTCTGATCCTCAGGCTCAAGAAAGTCCTGAGTTTGAATCCTGGTCAGATTCTTTCTGTGTGAACTCAGCCTGTCCTTTACATGTTTAAGTGCATGATCTGCCTCTGCCCAATGAACTGACATGTAAAACTGGGAAACTGTGTTGTTGCCTTTAAATCTGCTGGTGTTCAACGGTTCTTTCAGCAAGAAAGGCCTTTTTCTCTTCCTGTAGACTATCCAGATGTCACTGCGGAACATGAAGTGTAACACATGTTAACAGCGTTTCTGTTTAGTGCTGAACAGGGATTAATCCAGTCACATGCACACTTGGGGGGGCAGATTAGATCTACTTGGCACAATTCAGTCCTTGCCTCGGGGAAAACGACCGAACATAAGTCGGATGGGTTGCAGTCAAAACATCCATTTAGCAATCTGACTGAGTTGAGTTGCTGTTTCCGTGGCAGGCGCCTGACAAGGACTTTTCCTATCGTAAATGCAACAGCCTGGGTGGAAATCTATTAACAGCATGAACACTTTTAACAAAGAATAGTTGGATTCTCAATGTATTTGTTTGCAGTTAGACACGACTCATCCATTAAGGGCGTGGGGTTCATTCAGGCCATCTCTAGAACAGATTTTCCTTCACCTTTTTAAACAAATTAAAGCAGAAAATGAAGACCGTCTGGTAAGTACAGTCATTTGTGTTATTCCATCAGTGTCTCAGCACGTTTCACATCTGCATGCAGTTTAATTTTAGAGTCTCGTTGCAGTCACACACGTTGTCGTTAGGTAAGGAGAGCAACAGACAGTAGACTCCTGTTCTCCAGACACATGTGGGTTTCTCAGACTTGAGAAGAAAGCGGGGGTGACTGCAGATTTCCCTTGCTGAAGTCCACTGCTATGACTCCTCTGTGAGACATCCAGCGAGTGTGTCTCTTAATGCCCCCAGGTGGGACCGGCTCACTGGTGACGCACACTTGAAGTTATCAGAATTGCAAAATTAGAGGGGATTATGACCTTAGGGCCACTTTGCTCACTTCTCTGCCTTTTTTTCCACAGAGAATAAGCCTGTTTGCTGGTCTGAGCTGAGGAAATGTGTCACAGTGTCTGGTGTTGGTAGAAAGAGTTCTGTGTTTGGTGGTGGAATGTCTTCCACAAGGCCAGACAATGATTTCTTCTTCATACGGCCTTGCGAAGGACTTAGTTACCTGCTTTCACAAGTCACTCCAGGTCTCAGGGCCAAACAGTGCATGTTTGTATGTGTTCTTGAGGCCGAGCTCTTTCATCGCCTTTCTAATGAAGTCCAGATGCTCATGCAGATGGTTACCAGCTCAGCCTAACAATGGAGCCGTCCTTAGCAGCTGCCTGAACCAAAGTCCAGATGTGTCTGAGCGACGCTGAGAGACGAATGAACAGAATCCGAGACACTCAGCAAAAAGAAGGTGAGGAAGGAATCAAACTGCAAGAAGTGGGTGATATGCTGCCTATTGAATGTTCACAGCAAAGAAACATTTACGACCAGATGACCCATAAACCAGCTTCCTGACAATATTTACAAATTTCAAAATATGAGCTATTAGCCTCAACAGGGCAAGCATTTGTTTCAATGGTGACATACATCACTACTGATGTCACCCTAATATCACCCTCTGATACATTAACACTGTAACACACAAGCTACACAAGGCTGCCACTGATTCCTTTGGACATGTGGAAAAATAGTGAAAGTGTTGCTGCTCTCACATGCTATGCAAACCAAACAGGTGCAGCACTGCAACTGACATTGACACATAGCAGCAACTATCCATGGATAAAGTTCTTTCTCATTTTTCGACCACTTGGGGTTTGTCACAGAGGAGCAACATCATAATGGCAGATGGTTAGTTGATAGTTTGATATGAAGAAAATTAAAACAAGACGGAAATATCACAGAAAAGAAACACAATAGAACCCTGAATTCCACACTGCTGATTCCAATAGACATGCTCTATTCAGAACAGACAAGCATGAAAGGAAACACACATAGATTTGACAAGACCTGACGTCCCATGAAATGAATTTTTTTTAACATTATTTACTAATTACTGCAGTCATATGACAAAATTAAACTAGATATACATAAATACAGTCACAGTGCTGATGAAGGTCGAGGCAGAGTAAGGTGGAAGCAGCAAAGGTTTATTTATCTCTAGAACAGCATCAAGAACAAACCAAAGGTAGAACTGCAGCCTCAAATGATCTCAGCTGTGAAGAACCAAACCACCTTTAATTTTTATTTCCCCAATTTACCACCTGTAGAAATAAAATGCATTTTACCAAATACAAATATTTAATGTTTTATCCTTACACCATAAACAATAACCACCACAAACCCTCCCTCCCCACTTTTCCATGGCCTCTTCCAGAACCTATAAATGGTGTCTGGACCCCCGGGGGAAGTGTTTGTCCAAACACCCTGGAGAAGACACAGAAAAGACAGGTGAGTCACTCCAGATTAGCACCTCCACACTTAACAGATTCCACAAAAATATTTAAATTTTACTATCTGCTATGTTAGTTACTTAAGTAAAAATAGTCCCAGTAATGAAAGCCTTTTCAAAATTTTGTCTTCATGCTCAAGAAGACATTTAAATGTCTGCAAGCCTTTGTCGATATTCTGTCAATATTGTGCTAAAAAGCACAATTTTGAAATTACGGTGTTTCAATTAAGCAAGAAATAAAATTAAAATCACATGTATAAGCTTCATCACGTGATAAGTCATTAAAAAGCATGACAGGAACGGATGTAAACAGTTACAAGAGTAATATTCATATTTCAGGCATGACGCTAAGCACTCATCATCAGCCAATCAGAGGAGACCTCAGCGTCTGACTCAGGCATTGGAGCAACAAGCCCCGCCTACTTGGGAGAGACTACATGAGCTACGTTTTGGGGAAATGGTATTCCGCAAGCGCTATGGATTCAACATGGAATGATGAATCCATAACATGGAATGACACGCAACTTTTTATGAAGTGTGATGCTGTGAGAGCTCTGCTGGAGCCGGCTGCACATTGAAAAACACACAGACAAACCATCATCCTCCTGCTTTTTTGTCTTCTTTCTCATTTATGTCAATAGTATCATCCAGATGTTTCCATTTCAGTTTCGCAAAATACACCAACTTCGATGCAGCTGAAAACACCACCTCAAAAATGTCTTATTGGAAAATTTGAGCCTTTTCGATATTTATTTTTGTAATTTAAAATTACTCAAATGGGAATTATAAAAACAACTTTGCTTAATAGAAACACACCAGTTTAGAGAAAGCTTGACAAAACGTTTTGGAGCTGGGATGAGGTGACTTTTCACCATTATCAAACTTTGTGTGTTTTGCAAAGCTGCAATCACACGAGTCACTCCAGTTTATGTCTAACAGCAAAGTGCTTATTTGTAGGCACTGGCTTTCTTGGACAATTATGTTTTATTTGTGGGTTATAGTCCTGAACTGAATGCGGTCATTAAAGTCATGGTAGGACACAGCAGATGTTTTGGACGTTTGATCCAGGGTTCAGCAGCGGAGCAGGGCAGGAAGACAGCAGCAGCACTAAGGTTACACAAACAGGACGTCCGGGATTCATTCTCACGATTCACACAGAGATACATAACGGGCCGGGGAAGTGAGCTGGGCTCAGGGACAATGACTCGAACTGTCAGAGAGAGGTGTGCAGTTATGAAAACAAAACAACTTCCTTAATTAACCTCCACCCGCCCGAGCCCGGGCGATTTGCATAATTTGCATAATTTTTTTTTATTACCGCACATAACTCAGCCAAAAACAATGCCAACATACCCATGCCATACCTCTTTAGAATCAGGACATCTAACAGAAAACGACTATCAACTCATTTTAACTTCTCTATCCACCACAGACGCTCACAAGTAATAGTTTGTGATAAAAATTAAAAACATATATTTTGGCATCCTACCTTTAGAAGTCTTGATCGAAGCC